>VYXC01007210.1:66427-89706 GCA_013397175.1 Platysteira castanea
TTTAATATAGCTCTCTCAGCTTTTATGGGACTCTTTGGTCTCTCAGTTTTGGACCCTCCAGGCTTTCACCTTTCCCAGTTGCTCCTCGGCAGGCAGGACTCCCCAGCCTGTGCTCAGCACTCTGTGTATCCCCTGCAAAGACAAGTGCCTTCAAGGTTTTCCTGACCCTGCAATTTATTCATGGGCTGTGGTAAACTCTGATTTGTGTAATTCATGGGAACTATTAAATGAAAAGGGTGCTGAGAATATTTTTTCCATACAGCACCCTGCCCTGAATAAAACAATGGAAGTAAAATGAAGCATTTATAGAAGAACTGGCCATCTGTCCAAACACTGCTCAGCTACTTGTCCAAAGGCTATTTGATGGAATTTGGTGTTGAAGTGTTTGTCTGTGCACCTGTGGTTGCACACAAGGACACTTTTTCTTCCTTGAATAAATATTTACACAGGAGATACTTGCACTTAAGACTGCTTATTTTCCTTTTGCCTCAGTGAAAATACCCCTGCTAAAGCCGGGCAGGACAGAAGCACAGAGCAGGTCCATCTGCCCCTGGAGGCCGAACGTGGTTCACTGATTATTCCCTGTGGAGCTCCTGTGGCAGCAGCAGAGGAGAGGAGCCCGAGGCTCTCCCCTGGGAGAGGCTCAGGGGACCCGGGCAGCCTCCAGGATATTTTGCCTCTTCCCTTCCCAGGAGGGCAAGAACAGCAGCCTCCAGCCTGTTGCCCTGGTTTTTGCTAAAGCCTTCTGTTTTTAACCTTGGAGTCGGAATTCTTTCTCACACAGTTTCATGTAAATAATGGCCAATGTTTACTTAACGGTATTTTCTGTTTTTCATTCCTTTTGTGATAAGAGAACTTTGATGAGCATCTTTCTTCGCCAGTGGGATTGAGAAGGAAGTGACATGCTCTCCAATCCCTTGTGGAGTTGGGATGTGTATAAAAATGAGATAATGTAAATAAATCCATCCATTTTCCTCCTTTCTGCTGAACCTGGCAGGTGTAAGAGCCTCTTTATTGTGTCTCACCAGACACACCAGCCCTCACCCAGCATTCAAAGCACTTGGTGGATCTGAACGAGCTGGAATTGTTGGATGTCAAAGTGTTTCAGCCCCGAAAATGTGTGATGCCACAGCCCCCTGCAGTCCCTTACCCGGGGTCAGAATTGGGAACTGCAGGGGCAGGGCTTGGATCAGGCTCCTGGACCCTGGGATCCTCTCCCTGCAGCCCACCTGAGCCTGTTGTTAGCAGATTTACCCAGCCCTGATCAGGGTCTGCTCCTCACCGGCTCCTCCTTCAGTGCTGCCACGGTGGGGAAAACTAGAAATGAAAAATAAAATTTAGGAATCTTCGCTCCTTTTGGCTGAATTACAGAAATCTTATCAGATTCCTTCTAGGGATAATGGGCTCGTCCTTACAGCAGAAGGGTTGTAGATGGAGTTTGGTCTGCTTTGTTATGAGAGATGACAACAACAAAGTGAAATTTGGATAAATTTCAGTTCGCCATTTTAGAAATGGATTGCTGAACTACAAGAAAAAGCTGTGCTAGAAGAAACTTAAAATTCTGTGGTCTGGGGGGGGTTGTGCAGTTTAGAAAGCTCTGTCTTGTTTTCAGTCTCTCTATGTGATTTATGAGGACACAGAACTGCTTTGCTTTCTGAATTCAGTGATTCTCTGCAAAATTATTGAGTGTAATGAAAATAATTTAAGTCCTTTTTATTGTCCAGTGTTAATTCTTGGAAATGCAAAATATTACAAGATGCACACCTTACAGCAGAATACATACCCTGAGAGTAAAGCAGCTCCTGTTCTGTTCTAAGGTACCAATGCTTAATGATTCTTTCTTTTACACTGCATGAATTTCTGACTCTTTGTTGCTGTTCAGGTAAAATCAACAAATGCATTTACTCCAGACGTGTAACCTGCTGTTCCCCTGGTGTTTGTAAGCAATCCTTAATCTTCCCTTTTCTCTTGCTGTCATGTCCAAGGGCTCTTCCTGCAATGATTAGAACCCTTCCTCACCTTCAGGGATGGCACAGACAATATATCCAGATGAAAGGGAAGTGCTTGACCAGCCTGCCCTGGCAGCTCTTTGATCTCCTGGGGGCCGAGCATCTTCCAGCCACCCCCTTGGGAAGGGGAACAAGTGAGACATTGTCCTGTGGGGCAGAGAGGTCTGCATACCTCACCTAGACAGGAAAGCACTGATCACCTCCTGCCTGCCGTGCTGGGCGGAAAATCGGGAATTTTTAGGAAGGGAAAAATAACAACGTGCTGGCCAAAGATATAAAACAGCAACGTGCTGCTCATGGGCTGGCTGGGCAGTCCCAGGGCATGGCGTGTGGGGCATCCCACGCCTGGGGGTGCAGAAGTTCCATAGATTTCTTTGGCAAGGAAAACATTGGTGTTCTTGGATGAGACTATCAGAAAGCAGAACATTCAGGGTATAATTTGAAATGGTAACAAACAGCAAAATGATGGGAAGGCTTCAGCTGGGGGGGATCTTTGTCTTTAATTCAGAAACACGCTGTGTGTGCGAGTTCAGGTTTAGGTAAGGAGCTGAGAACTGTCATTTGAAGGCACAGCAGAAGCTCCTGGTGGTCAGCCTGCCCAGAAGACAAAGTTCTGATGTTCAGGTGATGCTGAATTCATGCTGTGAGAGCCTCTGTGTTAAGTGATTCCCAAGTATTTTCTGAAGAATTTGATGGAGGTTTCTATGTTTAAGATGTGTGATATGCGAGAAGGACACAGAGATGATTTCAGTTGACAGCTGGGTGCCAGCACTGAGATTTGGGGATTTGGTAAACCCTCCCAGAATTGAAAACCTTGGCACTGATGGGCATTAAATTTAAGGCTGAGTGATATGCCAAGTTCACAGAGAAAACTCATGGTCAGTGGGCAGTGGAACATGAATTCTGTCCACATCTAAAGCACAGTTTCTATTGCTTTGAGACTTGCAGTTAAGACAATTTAAAATCACAGCTGGCTGAATGCACGACCCAAACAGACCTGCCAAAGGCACTGGGGGTAAGTTGCCACCTCCCCTCTGTGCTGTCCCCTGTAAGGAGGCACAGAGGTGGCTGTGCTCCCGTGCAGACCCTGCTCTGCACATCCCAGCCTGGCCTTGGCTCCAGGCAGGCAGAATTCTTGTTCCCCCTAAACCTGCTGTGCCTTTTGATAGGGGCCCTCTGATTTCTACACGTTGTGAAGTGCTGCTTACGCTGGTAGTGAGCAAATAATAATTTAAGTGTAATGAATACATGCTGATAGACAGATAAATCTTTTTCTTGGATTTTTGCATACTTAAGGATCTGGCCCCGCTCCCATTCCACTGAGGGCAGATGAGATGCCTGTGAGATTAGTCCCATATTAACGACTACAGAACATTATGTCATAGAGGAGTATAACAAAAGATTGTGTCATACAGGTACTAAAAAAACCCCAGTTACCTTCCTAAGGCAGTGCTTCAAAACCTGTTGGTTCAGCAGATCTTAAACTCGCATAAACAATTTTTTGTGCTCTTTAAAACACTTGCATTACTGAAATGCTGATTGATTTCTGCCGTGCTGTTGTCCAACCTACGACCTGCTGAAAATATCCTGTGGTATTGTTTTCCCCCTGCTTCTTTTGAAGTAGTTACGAAATGTAGAGATGAAATAAGATCTTGTGAAATGCAATTTCGATGGATCCTGCCTGATCCACGGGCAGTGAAAGGGATGCTGTTTGTGGGCTCAGGGGAGATGGAAACATTTGGGCACTGCGTCTGGCACAGCCTGTAAGCAATACCCAAAGCATCAAATGCCCCAAAGCCAGTCAGGAATGACTCAGGTGGTTCTCCAGCTCAGTGTGCAGGATGTCCTAAAGCAAAGTGGTTTTGTCTGAATGTGTGTGTGTGTTAACTTCTTGTGTGCACTTGGGCACACAAAGGAGGGGATTGATTTCCAGAGAGGCTTCAAGATCCAGTTATATCTAAGATTAGGGCTCGTGATGGATGCCTGCAGAATATTGATATCATGTTACTCTCCCCATCAATCACAGCGCGTTCGCGGCCACGCTGAAAATGAAGGTCAACCAATTAAAATGACAAAGAGGGGGTAAACAAGTCTTGGAGCTTAAGCTGCCTTAGATCTGCTCAGGTGAGAGCCCCAGCGCTGAGCTGGGGTGCTCTGGGATGCTCTGGGATGCTCTGGGATGCTCTGTGCTGCTCCAGAGGCAGGGCTGTGCTGAGCTGGCCCCGTCCTGCCCACCAACACCCAGCAGGAATCTGCAGCCAGGATGTGAAATCTGCAGCCTCAGATCCATGAAATAAACATCCAACAGGAGAATGGGGGACTCCAGTGGCTGCAAACCTTCAGACCACTGCTCAAATCTCTCCAGAATGTGTTTTGAAATACCAAGCCATTTCATTTCTGCGGTAAATTCTCAAATCCTGTTTACCTCCTTTGTTGTGGAAATAATCAGAAGCTGCCTGATTGGGATCATCCAAACAGCTGCTGGCAACTGCCATCATCTCTTGCAAAGCTGATATTAGCAAGAAATAATTGAATTTCTTATCTTTTACTACATAATTGCAGCAAAAAAAACCCCCAACACCCTACCTTAAAGGGAGGGGGAGGGCAGGGAAAGGTGCATAATTGCAGAGACAATCCCTGTCTCACACATGTAGTGACAAGCTTTATGTGATTTTTATTGCAATAATTACTGTATCCTGCTGATCAAGAATAATCATCATCACCATAGCAACTCGGTATGGCAAGAGGGATTGGGGGTGGGACGGGGTGAGTGGTTCCTTGAGAGCAGAGCCAGCTTGCTCGTTTGGGATGTTCCTGTGCCTCTCTTCGGGTCTTGAAACACTAATGCTCATCCCCCACGTTTGTTTTGGCTCCCATACCAAGCAGGAAAGGGGGAAGAAAAGGAATAGTGCAGGTTATTGAAGGGTGGGGGGTGTTTAGGTTTAGCTGACTTTTTGCTTTGCCATGCACCTGTGTGGGATGCCTTGGTAATGGCAAACACGCACATTTATTTATGCATTTGGCCCATGATTTCTGTTTTGAAACCCTCTTTCCTCATGATTTCTTGCAAAATTCATGGCGTATTGATGTTTCTAGTTTCTTTTTTCAGTAGCTTTTCACCTATGCAGAGATGACGCTGTTTCAAAGACACCTCTCAGACTATTTTAAGTGAAAAATAACATTTTGAGGAATACCAGGTGGCCTGGACATTTGTGAGCGCACAGAACAACCATTTTAAGGGTTTGAGCAGATGATGAAAACAACCCATAAAGTTCAGATTTGCTATATGAGTTCATAAAGAGGACTTAGGATATTCCAAAACATCAATATATCTCTACCGAAGTTTCCAAATTCCTCAAATCAAGAGTTAAGGTAGCACAGACCCGGTGTTTTAGAGGAACCAGCAGAACAGATCTCAGATACGTGGCAAGTTTGCGCCATGGTGCTAAATCTTTCCAGCCCTGAGGGCACAGCCAGTTGGCCCAGTTCCCTCTGGGCACTGCCAAAATAACTGCTGTGGGGCAGGGCTGAGCTGAGGACGGGCTGGCACTCTGAAAACCTGAATTCCAACATTTTGCCCACGAATTCCGGGTTTCTGATGCTTCCTTGGTGACAACAGGCTGGATGGCGAGCGGTTTGGTGGTGGTGGAGAAGAGAAGGAGTTTTCTCCCTCTTTCTCTGCGAGGGGCATTCCCTTCCTGCGTGCAGATTTCCCCTCTCAGTGCCAGGTTAACTCGGGGTGCTTATGGCCCCTCTTGTGGGTGGGGAAGGAATGGTTTCACCTTGCCAGTCTGCCCACGGGGAGGGTCTGTAAGTACACCTTGGTGGTGGGTTTGTCACTGGAGGAGTGACATCCCTGTCCTGCTGCTGCTGCTCTGGGTGCCTGCTGGCAGAGGGAGGGGAGCAGAGATGTACCTGCCCCCCTGAATTGCACTCCTGTCCCTGTTCCTTCACCTTCTCAGTCTTCAGAAAGGTGTGGTTCGAGGTTCATCCCTGCCCTGAGAGATCAAGTGTATTTTGCTCCAGGGCTGGCAAAGCAGGGCCTGTAACTCTCAGCCCAAAGCTGACAAGTGAGGGGAGTGCTGCAGAGGGATTTTTGGAAGCAGCACTGTTCACAGAGTCGGCAGTGAGGATAGGACAGGTGCTCGTGGTCCCTTTTTGCTGCCCTGAACCTGACCCCAAGCTCCCCAGCCTTGGAGCACAGAGTATTTTCAGCTGGCCCATTGGAACATTGGGTAGGTGCTGACTTTCTGCCCTGATTTTAAAGCATCCCTGCACTCCAGGCCCAGTGTTCCCCTCCTGCCTCCTCTGCCTGTGCCTGCCACAGCAGAGCCCCAGCACCCAGGGCTCTGCTCACCCCACTTCTGTCTCCAGCTCCCCTGCTCCTCTCAGGGAATGTCCCCTTTTCCCTCTGACAGAAGGAGAGGGATCAGTGAGGGCTCCACAGGCTGAGAGCTGGACAGAGGCCCTGAGGATGTCCCCAGGCATGGGAACGTGCTAAAACTCAGATAAAAGGGGCAGAGCTTCTCTATCCACCACTTCTCAGCTTATTTTTTCCCTCCACACATTTTCTCCTCGTTCTTCCCCCAGTTCTGTCGAGGCAGCAGCCCAGGGGGTGATGGCAAAAAGAGGGCAGCACTCCAACCCAGCAGCCTTTTAGCACCTGGTGTCCACCTGCACGCTCACCACCCCTGTCAGCAGCCCCAGTGCCCCTGCCCTGCTCCCGGAGATCCGTGTGCAGGGGCTGGGGCTGGGGCAGACACTCAGAATTCAGGCTCTGGGTTCTTTTTCTGGCACTCAGTCCCGTGGCCGAGAAATGGCTGCTGTGACTGATTCAAGATTACCCTGCTCTCAATGCTCATTAAAATCTTTCATCTCCCACTCGTTTCATTTGCATTGTGCTGCTTCCAAGGTGGTGTGTGGCCTTCAGGGCACTTTAAAAATAAGATTCCAAATCTACAAGTTGCTTCCTCTGAGAGCTGTTTTCCTCTCAAAATACAAGCATGTATCTACTGGGGAAGGCCAGACGAGCCTGGGATGATTTTTTTCCTGTTGAGGTCTTATTTTGTGTACTAAACATTATCCTGTGGAAGTTTAGATGCTCTGAATGTAAAGTTCTGTAAACCCAAACAAGGGCTGCCTTCAGTGTGGACGCACCCTCAGGGACAGGGTGGGATTGCTGGGGTCCTGTGCAGGGCCAGGGGTTGCACTGGATGGAATCACAGGAGCAGATTCCAGTTTTAGCTACCGTGTCTGACAAATCACTGAAGACTCTGCTTCTGGTTTTCACAAGTAATGTGGTTATGAACCCATACGGTTTTGAACTGAAATGATTCTTGTTTCTGTACTTTGGCTGGGTTTTCTACCTGTTGTTCTAACTACTGGCCACTAAAATGACAGCAAGAAACACTTGCAGAGTGTGACCAAATATCACATAATTAAGCAATTTGACATTGGAATGCAGAAAACAAAATGTAACAGTAAAAGACTGGTCTAGATTTCGTCTGCTCAAAGTAATAATAAAGACATCAGCAGGGAAATCAGTCATGCACATATATTATTTGTGTGCACTTAAGTTGGACAGATAGGATAATGGATGTGGTACACACCAGATGTTACATTTCCTGAAAATAGATATGTTAAAGGAGCTCACAAGTGGTTGTCAATGCCCCTTTCATTACCCCATCAGTCTAAATTTATCCAGTGGAAATAAACATCTTAGTTTGTCTGAACTTGGGATTCACCTTTAAATTCTCTGTGCCACTTTTATGTGCACAAGATAATAGTTAAACACTCTGCCATGCTATGCTATGGTCTCTCCTAAATCCTCTAACAAATTTAAATGTAGGAACTTTCCCACTGGCTCGTTTTAGGACTGGAGCAGCAGCCAGGTGGGCACAGGGGTGTTTAAACACAGCCAGGGCCCACACTTTGGTGATAGTTCCATCCTGTCCATCACAAGATGCAGAAATAACCTTCTCAGCTGCACGTGCAGCCAGCCCTGTGTCCCTGCACAGCCACGGCCAGGACAGGTTTGGGGAATTCCTACTGGGAGCACACACGCAGTGTTTGGGCACTTGAGAGAGGCTTTGTCACAAAGCTGTCTGGTCTTTTGTTGAAGCTCAGCACATGCACAAAAGATCTGGAGTTGTTTCTAGAGATATTTTCTTCAAAAGAAGCCAATAAATTCTACAGAAAAGACAGGATATCTTAAGGGTTAAAAGCACTCTGTAATGCATGTGATAGCTTACCAAGGTAATAGCTGGTCATGTTTTTGCAGACAATTAAAAAAAAAAAAAATCGATGTAATTGAAGAAGAAATGCCATCAAGGTGCTCATACCTGCAGCATTCCATGGGAATGGCTGCCCAGCAACCCAGGGAGCAGAGAGCTGGAGGCACACACTGGTGTTTGCACAGGGAGCTGCAGAGAGAGGTGTGCCTTCAGCTCTGCGGCTGCTTCTTCATGGAATTTACTCTGTGTGAGTTCCAAGCATTCCCAGCTTGCACACGTTTATTCCCTCTGGTGGCTACTGCCCCACTGGCACAGTGGGACCCTGGGGATTTATAGGGACACGAGGTCTGACCTGGCATGTGGAGACCCCTCCAGACCCTTCCTCTGGGGGAGGGAAGGAATCCGTGTTCCTGCTGACCATTGCTTTCAACACCGGGAATCCTTTATTAAAAATGCAGCCAGGAGGGGCAACTCTCTTGGGTTATTTGACCTCGTGAGCAATGGTCTCCTCAGTTTAGCTCTCAGTCTGATAAGGAGCAGGGTAAGGAATGGGCTGCTGCTGACATGGCCCTGATGGAGGAGGCAGCACCGGGACACTGCTCCATGGGTGTGATGTCTGCAGGGCACTCAGCCCCAGGCCAGGGAGAAGATGCCTTCAGCAGCTCTGGCTGCTGGTGCTGGGGCTCTCAGGGGGTTTGGGATGCTGAGGAGCACCTGGCTGAACTCAGGAACAGGACCTGAGTGAAGGAGGAGCCTGAAAAAGGAAGTACATTCGAGCTGGACAGAGCCTTTGGAGTGCGTGGAATGCACTTGTCAGCAGTTATTTTTGTGCCAGTAAGTTAGATAACTGTTACTGTTTACATACCAATTTGCTCTGTTATTGAATAATTCCTGCCATAACCAGGGCAACAGTTCCATCACATGATAATTTAATTACTCCAAAGATACACATCTTCATGGAGGAGCTTCATAGCATCAGGTTATGGGGATGCTTGGAAGATTTAGGACATTTCTTAGCTGGGAGATAGGTCCAGTAAATAAACAAAATCATCCCAGACTCAAGGCTCAGCCACAACCTGTGTGTGGTATAAGAAGTGTTCCCCTTGACTGGACTGAGTTTTGGATCTAGTTTTAAGATCTGCTTAATAAAACCAAGCTCTTGGATTTCTTTTCTGCCTGTTCCATTCATGTAGATCCGAGCAGAAGCCCCCAGGCAAGAGAAAACTTGGCCTGGGATGGGCAGAACGAGGTGAGGATTTGTCTTTTAATCCATTATAAAGCCCAGGGTACAGGATTAGAGGAAAGGCAGAGGGACTTCTGAGCTTTGGTGTCTCGTGGTGATTCTTCCTGGGATAAGGGAACTCCCATGCCAGGAAAACTGAACTCGAGTTACTCAGCCTTGAAGCATCATATTGTACAGAGGAATGAGGCTTCCAGAGATCCGTGGTCAGGAGATTGCAGCCTCCTGAGAGGGCTGGAGATTTTAACTCTGGAGCAAAACCCAAAAGTGTGGCATAAATATTTTCCTCCTGTTTTGATAGGTTTAGAAGGTGAAGAAAAGCCAAAAACACAGCAGGAGAGCAGAAGGCTTGGGTCTAAATCGACCTGAGAATAATAATAAAGATCATCTCTGCTAGAAATGCAAGTTCTGGAGCTGAGTGGAAGAATGAGTGACAGCCTGTGAGCTCTGTCTGTTAGAAGGCCTTGCTCTGCTCCTGCATTCTCCTGCTCTGGCTCTGCTGCAGGACGTTCTGGGACCTGTCCAGGTGGTGCTGTGGCAGCTCTGGCTGGGTTTGCAGCATCCTGGTAAATAACTTTTATTTTATCTCTATCTAGGGGATCCCTATCTCTGCTGACACACCAGAGACAGGGATCTCCCAGACTGTCAGAACTTGATTTCAGCACATCAAAGCCAATTAGGGATCCACTTGTGTTACAGATAAGCTATTTAAGACAGCTAAACTTTTTTTTTTCTTTTTGCTACTTGCCATAATTTTTGAAGTCAAAAGCTTTTCTAAAATTAGTTTAAGAACTTAATAATTATTGAAATCAAGGACTTTTTGTATCATGTGCAATGCACAGCATGGTGAGATCCTGAGGCTGTTGCATTAGGCTTCTTCACACACAGCAACAGTGGCAGTGTTCTGTCCAAGGGAAGAAAAGGTAGGAAAAAGGAACAAAAAGGCCAAAATTAAGAGGGTCGAGGTGCTTAATTTTATGGAACCTGTGAAGAAATATGTCTTCAAAATCTTCAGAGCAAAAGAGAACGGGGAAGCAGCTCTATAATTACTCCAATCAGATAGTATGCCAACAAAAAAGGAACAATTAGTGATGTTTCCCAGTCAGTAGATATTTCTCCTCACCTGAGTGATCTATTGCAGAGATATGTAATTAGGACCACGTAATAATAGGTTGGGTAACTCTATCCCTGTCAGAAAGGGAAGAAAATCCATCCTATTGATAATTGCAGGTTTCTCTGTGTCTCTCTTCTTTCCATCCTCCTTTTCTCCTCACCAGATTCCTTAAACATGCCTGGATTTTGGCTCACCATATTTTAGCTTGAGTCAGTGGACATGTTTACAAATGGCATTCAAAAAGTTAACCAAAAAAAGGAAAAAAAGAAAAGGAGAGTCTTGGGCACTTAATTCAGAGGGACAAGTTCCTACACTGCAAGATGCCAGTGGGTTGAGGCTCAACAAACACCAAGAAAAGCTGTGATAATTTAAAAAGTCCTATTTGCTGTCCTTTAATTTTCTTTTCTTTTTTCTCACCAGGAAACAGTGCAAGATTTTAGATTGGCAAGTTTCAAATGCTTTGATTGGAGCTGCAATCCCACCAGTGAAATATTCCTTCTGCAAAACTACAACAAGATCTCAAGGAGAAGGACAGAGGACCCCACTGATGCACAGCTCTGTAATTTGCACATAAACTGATGACATGAAGGCAGATTTTTCATTGCTGCAAAAAAAGAAATCCTGAATGACAGATGATACTGAACAGACAAGAAGTGTCTTGAATCCTGCTGTGGAAAGGAGCCCTGTATGTACTTTTTACAGGCGAGATGTCGTAAGAACTGACAATTTTAGCAGCTGAATTTGTCCATTTGTGATGACCTCTGAACGCTGGGGTAAAATTGTGAAGGTTTCCTAAGCTGTTGACTCCAGTAAAGTTTGTGCATTACACCCAGAACCTCTCTGTGATGAGATTGCAAAATTAAATCTCCAGGTTAAAACCCACAAAAAGGTGATGGCAATGCCTGGTCAGAGACCACAGCTGCTGTTCCCAGCACAAATAACCAGTTTGCTGCCCTAGACCTGATGGCAGGGGTGAACTGAGTCTTTCCTGAGGTCAGCCAGGTACACTGGTTGAAAAACTTTACTTAAGTAGGAAAATTCTGCCTTCTCACCAGAAAAAAAATCCCCCCCTCAAAAAAGAAAGGTGTTCCACAGGCTGGCACTGCCCTTGTCCTTTGGAGGAGATCTCAGCCCCAGCCATGGGGCAGCTGCAGCCCTCCTCAGCCAAGCCAGGTTTAAACCCAACTGCAAGAAGTTGAAACTGCAATCTGCAGCTGTTTGCATTGTAAACTAAAAAATCTGACTGGTACTTGAGAGGAATAAAGACCATCCCTTTGTACTGCTCCTAGCAGTGAGCCCCTTTCCAAGAAACAACATTTCACGTTTGTTTTATGAGGATGAAATGAAGCTGTCTTCAAATAAATAAATAAAAGAATGAATAAACCCCTCCCCATGCAATGTCACATTGAGAGCAGGAGTCAATTTTCGCCTCTGCAGATCCCCAGACAGGTGGTAAAGCCAGGCTCCTCAGGAGGCCAGGAGCTCCAGCCTCTCCTCCAGAGCTCCATTTGCACCCTGCCCGTGCAGAAGGCACAGACCCAGCCCAGAGTCTGAGGCAGGACCAGGCTGGCTCTGGAGAGGTTCCTGCTGGAGGCAAGACACAGAGCTGCAGTGGCACCAGAACAAAAGTCAGCTTTCCAAAAATGTGAAGAAGGAGGGAGGCTTCCCAATGCATGCCTGTTCCTTGAAAATACCTGTTACCAATCCAAGATCGTTACGGTGGCTCCTGAAACAAATTCCACAAGGAACACAAACTGTATTTGTTGTACAAAGTGACAGATAGAAACAGAGATGGGAATTTTATTCACAAGTTCCTTGCAGTTTGATTCTCTCTGCTCACCTTTACACCAACAAACAGACTGAGGATTCCAAAGCCAGGAGCTGTCGGCTGTGTCCAGGAGAGGTTTCAGACCTCTTGGTACATCACCCAGCAGCAGGGATTTTCCTCTGAGCGGGGCTCCGTTCCCAGAGAAGTACATCCTGCTGTTGGGCATCTTAAAAACCCTGATTTCAGATGGGCACAGCAGTGGAGACTCAGCTGTATCCTAATATCCAACAGCACGGTGATCTTTGCTGCCTGAAACCAGTTCAGGGCTCCCTAAATTTGTTCAAATAAGTAAGCATCATCTTTCAGAAAATTGCCTACAGAATTCAATATAGATTATTAGAAGACAGCTCACATAAACAGTATAATAGTGTACCTTTCATCCCCATAATCTCTGTCCCTCAGGTGTTCTTAGATAACTGACTCGAAATGGCCATAACCCGACTCGAGTCTTTTCGGAGAGAACCAGGATCTTTGTTCCTAGAGCTATTTCTGCCTCTTTTCCTTTTGTCACCAACCAAAAAGTAAGCCAAGAATATTATTCCTCTGAATTCCCAAACTCCTTGCTCTGAATGCAATTCCCTCCATTACTGCCAAGATACCAATCTACACTTGCTGTGCCACTGTCAGCAGTGGCTCCCACCCCTGCAGCCTGCAGGGAGGAAGCTTTACCATCTCACTTCTCAATTCCAACTTTGTTTCTGCAGGCAGGGCATGGCTCATCCCAAGATGCTGCACTTTCAGGTGCCTTCGCTCTCCCATGGAATTTTTGCCTCCTGACAAAACCAGTCAGGTGGGAAATTCTGCTGGAAACCTCAGCTCCACCTCGTGACTTTCTGGTGGTTACTCTTCTGGGTACATCCACACATTTAACCCATGTAAAAATTAGCCCATTTTGCCCCCAAAACTTGGGATTACAGTTAGGAGGGGAATTCCAGTGGCTCCTCTTGACTTGGAGGGCCTTGCACTGACTGTGTCTCCTTACAGCTGGACAGTGAAATTCTGGGAGTAGCATTTGGCAATGCAGACAGCATCAGTGGGAGCTGAAAGATCCAGCTGAGCACGAAGAAAGAATAAATTGATCACAGCTCACTCCAGTGCAGACTGTTCCATCTGCCAGCTTCTGGTTACTGTGTGCTCTGCACTGCCTTTTAGGTTTTTCCCCCTGTTTGGATATAAAAGCCACATTACATGCAGGAAATGATGCCGAGGTATTTATAGGGAAGATGGTTTGATAAGAATCTAATCAAGAGTTTCTGTCACCATTTCCTTCAGCTTTCAAGCCCTGTGAGTGGAGCGCTCCAAATAAAACATGCTGTGGTGAAGTCCTCTCCTGACAAACCATCCCAATGCTGCCCCAAGATTTTAGAGGTTGCATTTCCTATAAAGTGAACATTCCCTGGGTCCTCTGCCAGCACCCACATCCACCCCTGCACAGGGTAACTACACGTGAAACACTCCGGGCTGGGGTGCTGCAGGTGCTCAGGGGCCAGCCAGGAAGTTCTGCCAACACCAAGCTTTGTTTACACGGAAAAAGAAAATAAATAAAGAAATATTTGTTTGAATTTCAAACCGAGCCTCTGAAACAATTAAGTGGAGCTGAGCAAATTCATAAAACAAAGCCTAATGACATGTCCCCCACACTGCTTGGCTGTGTGCCCCCATTGACTGACTCCTAGAAAGTTACAGGCGTTAAGTTGGTATTTTTCATTACTTGCCATGAAATATGAGAATTTCTTACCATTCCCTCTGCCTTATTCTTGTAACTAAAGCCACCCATTCATGACAAGAAATCATTCTTTATTTGAGTGCAGGAAGGAATCCAGGCTGCTGCACAAATTCCAGGGCTCCCTCAGCAGCCTGATTGCTGTCACCATCGACCTTTTCCGTGTGTATCCCCAAAGTCTGGCTGAAGCCAGCAGGAGAGGCCAATCATGCAACGATGCACTTGTAGGCAAGGGGAAAACCCCAGCCTTGCTTGCAACAAGTGTTCCATGACTGCTTCTCACTGTTTTTCTGCCCTGTGTGAACTAAATGAGGGTTGTGTGCATGCACCAGCTGGGTGTTAGCAAAGCCTGTTCTAGTGTCCACCTTAAATTTTATTCAGAATAACATGAAACGAAGTTGTGGATATAACCCCGAAGGCAACTACATGTGAAGTCATTTATCACCAAAAAAAATGCCAGGAATGTTGAAAATAAAGTTAACATTCATAGTCATATTTCCATTTTTTTTAACCTGTAGTGCTAAAGGCATTTCTCTTTGTTCTCTAAGCATTTTCCTTTCTTTTTATTCTTTATTTGTTTGATGCAAAACCCGATAATGTATCAAAAAGCAACTTGAAACTATTCCTCTAAATGCGAGAAATGTGTAAACTGAAGAATATAAAGACCCATCCATCTTCCTGTTTTCCTCCCACCTTCCCCCAGCCCAAGGTTTTGTTGCTGCCTTGTGATACACCAAAAACAAGCTCTTGTGCCAGGGTGTAAACTGCCAGAGCCACTCTGGTCACTTGTCAGGGCAGAAATGCACCTGAAGTCGTGGAGGGCAGGGCCATGGTGGGACAGGGGTGCCACTTCTGTGGGACACGGGGGCAGCAGCCTGGCACACACAGCTCAGCAGTCTGGAGGGCTTCTGGTAGTTCTGTTATCAACACCAACAGTGGCAGAGTCCCTGCAGGGCAGGGAGGGCTTTGGGGTGGGTTTCTCCCGTGGTTCTGCTCACAAGGATTGCTGCTGCCAGAGGCTGGTTCTCTGGGTTCTCCAAGTCTGGTTGTGCACCCTCGCTTCCCAATGCGACAATTTCCCTGCTTGAGCCTCCCAAACCCTCGGAGCTGACTGGAGAGGAACATTTGGGTGTTCTGCACAGAGCTGCTGGGTGTGCTGTCAGCTCAGAGGTGCAGGGGTGCAGTGAGGGAGGTGGTGTAGGACCAGGCTGAGTGCAGCATGGAAGAGAGGGAGGGGGCAAACCTGTGAAACTGCGGGGATTTGGCGAGGAGTAAGCGTGAAGAAGGCACGGAGCCGCTCTCCAGAAGCCACGGCTCTTCCAGCCAGGCATATGGCTTTAACGTGGAGCTGCTGTCATGTGCACCCTGGTGTGGAAAGATGCCACAGCCCGGGGCTGAGGAGCAGAAAACGGGTTGTGCAGGCGTGGAGCTGGAATTACAAATCAGAAAGCCTCGGGATTAAGATTCCGCAGGAGCAGAGTTTAATTAGAACAAGCTCTCTCAGGCATTGCCACACCACTCGCAGCGATGTTCGCAGTGCTGGTGCCTGCCCCACCAGCTGTTCTGCAGTTCGGGTTTGGAAATGGGTGCTGGGGCTTGGAGAACCTGCAGAGACCCAGCTCTGGGGGGCTCGGGGGCCCAGCCTGTGGTGGGGGCTCAGCCCTTGGTCGCTGTGGTGGCTCAGGAGCAGGAGGAGCTGGAAAAGCGTGGAATTGTTTCTGCCCAGGGTCCCTCGGCGTGTCTGGAGCGTGCACCAGCAGTAGCTGGAAAGCTGGTGGCTCAGGGAGAGCTTGGGCTGACCGTGTTCCAAGTCAAACACAATAAGCTGTAAACCCAATGGAATGTGAAAGAAATTCATACTTTAGTGAACCGTAAACAGAATCACGGGTGATAAAATTTAATCAAAAAGTAACATTGCCTTCGGGATTCAGATCCAGTGTCTTTTGATGATTAGCAGGATTATCAAATGTAGATGCTCTGTTGAATACCATAATGTTGTAATGTTGCACTCTATGGAACATCAATGCCAGAAATAATTTAACACCTGCACATAAATCATTTTGCAATTATCTTTTGGGAATTATTTTATCTTAATCTTTTTATTTTGTTCCAAATAAAATTAGAGAGGAACACTGAAAGATGACACTAGGTGAAACAGAGGAAGGATAGGAGCACTGTCAGGTTATATAAACTAAGCTAAATGTCTGTTTTCTATTATTTAATTTTTAGATTGACGTGCAGCTTTGGCTAAGGCCTGTAAAACAGAACTGGTTTGTATGTATGTACATATAGTTAATTAAATGAAGCTTTAATGCACCAAGATTGAAAATACATGTACTGTGCTCTTTAGCATTAACAACAGGGATATTAAGCCTGGAAAACCTTGAGCCTGTTGATCCTCCTTCCCCTAAAGCAAAACAGCCACCTAAGTTTGGGACTTAGAAGATTATCAGCCAGAAGTTACAAAACTATTCTCTGATCAGGGAACAGGAAAGAGACAAAGTTAATTCTTTCTCAGCTTGGGAGGAGCAGGGGGTACAAACCCCTGTGCAGTCAGAGAGGAAAACTGCCCCGGGTCACCTCCCAAAGTTAATGGAAACTGTGGCTAAATCCCCACCGAGCCTCTGAAAGCATCACCCCCCGTGCTGGGAGGATGCAATGATGGGCTGCATCTGCAGAACAAAATAAGACAGAAATAAATGATTACATTTGGGTGCACTTCGATTGTGCCCCGGGATCTGCCCAGCTTTGCCTCAGCAGTGTTTGGAAAGGGAATTCTTGAAACCCTATTGCAAACAACTTTGCTTTCTGCTCTGGATCGTCACTGGGGAGTGAAATCTCCCAGTGTGTCACAGTCACAGCAGCGATAAGCAAGCAAACTGTGAAGGCAACAATGTAGATGTCACTTTGTATTAGGCCGAGAGAATGGCACAATGCTCCCTCGCAGAGTGTCAGTAACCAGCGGGCCAAGCTCTGCCCCAGCAGATTTTCGTGTGAGCTCCTGCAAACATATGAAATACCAGCAACTGGCTTTCGTTTTCACACAAATCCTTGTGATTCTCTGTACCTGTTGGGCACAGGGAAGTTTCCCCTGGGTGCAGGAGGGAATGTGAGCAGGCCGTGCGAAGGGAAGGGGACTGGCTCACCCTCCTGTCTGCAAGCAGGACCCAAAAACTGAGCCTTGGGGGTTCTTTCAGAGAAGGAAAAGAAAACAGCTCACTGGCCTATTTGCTGATTTTCAGATAGCAGAAGGGTGAAGTGAAACAAGTAACTTTAGCAGTTCTGTGAGCTCTTAAAGAGAGTTCCCCGAGGAGGTGACAAGGAGCAGCCCTGAGGGAGCACACAGCCTTGGCCCCGGGGCTGTGCTCCTGGTCAGAGTCTGGCCACACTTAGGGATTCTCAAGGGTGGAAATAACTGCTGTTTTAGTGTGATTCAAGGCTTTATCGTATTATTTTTTGTTCCCAGTATATTTCCATACCTGTGTGTCCCTTCCAGCTCAGGATATGCTGGTTCTGTGATTCATGCAAATGCTGTTAAAAATTTTGGCACCTTTTATCTTAATTTCTGATTGATTTTCTAATCAAGTGATCTTAAATAATATTCCCTTTATTTAATTATTATGCAACTATTAGCAATTATTATGGCATTTGCTCACCAGTGCTGAGCAGGTTTCAGCACTGCTTGGCTGCTTGTAATCACTTTCAAATCTATTTAGATACAAACACTGATGCTCCTACATCTTCAAAGCTGGAGAAAGGTTACAAATAATAAAGATAGGGTGATCTCCTTACAGAGACAATTGAATATACCTCTGGTTTTCTTTAAAGCTCTTTGCCTTCACTGTATAACACAATGTATGGGGCAGTGAAATTCGGTGTAAAAGGGGGGGAGAATGTTTTAATAAGGCTCATAGTAGTGGTTCTCTCTGATCAATTATAGATTTTAAGATGAAGAACGTAACATGAACCCAACTACTATTAACATAAGTTATGCAAATCTATGATCAGGGGTGGAATCATTATGCCACACTCACTATAAAGTAAGAGCACAGAAAAGCCTTTGTAATTTGAAATGGAAATTAAACCAAGGGAAAGATGCTCTGTACCCATGGGATTTCTTCACAGCATTAGTGCATGAATTAAGAGGTTGCTCCAGTTTTTTCTGTATCCCAGTAGGACTTTGACAATGTCTTGGTTCACCACCACAATGTCTACGCTGAAATCCTAGCAGGGGTTTCCCTGTCAAGATTTGGTGTCCCCACCATTGTTTACACTCCCAGTAAATCTGAGAGGCACTGCAGTATGGAAAAATGGTGGTGGAAGTTTGAAGGACCTGAGTGGCCTCTGAAACATCCCTGAATAGTCCTTGAGGAAGGCAGCAAAGGGACTTAAGGACAGAACTCTGCTATCAGCTTAAGAGTGTCTGGATCAGAGTCGTAGGTCAGCTGTGGTCACTTCTGAAAGTTCTGTGCAGTTCAGGGTGCTCTCAGTTTTGTTGGAAATGATGAGAAGTCACCCTAAAGCTTTTTCTGTGGAGATGGTGTTCCTGTAGCTGGTGATATTTTGTTAAAATCAGCAGGTAGGGAGGCTGTGGGGCTGTTCTTTGTGAGGTTGTTATTCTGGGATGGATATTGCAGTGTGTTTGTGACAGCAGTGACGCTTCTGACACACAAATCAACCTTCAGGCATTTGGGGAAGTCTCTCAGCGCTTGTTTAGCTTGCATTGACTTTAACACGCAAATTATTCTTATTTAATAGGTGGAGATGGAGGGCTGGGAATAGCAGAGCACCGTTCTTGGAATGCTGAACAAGAGGGATCCTAAGAGAGGCAGAGCAGAGCTCCCCATGGCTCCTCTCGTGAGGCACTGGGGAGCAGGAGCTGGTTGGGCCCTGGCACACAGCAGTTTGTGCTCCCTCTGCTCCCCGCAGCGTGCCAGAGGCAGCAGGGCCGCTCTCGAAATACCAGCCCTGCCAGAGATGTGCCTGGGCAGCCCTGGAGTGTGTTTGCTCTGATTTAGCAGCTATGTGAGGCAGCAGCAGAGCCCTGGAGAGCTCTACAGAGCTGAAGTGTTGGACAGAGAGGAGAGGGGTGACCTTAACTTCACAGGTCACCCGTGCACCATCCCGGACATGGAGGTGTCTTTCCAGCCTTCCTAGAAAACCCATGGGGGCCTGCAATACCCACCAGAGAGGGGGGATGTTTTCTGGGGCTGGTGCTCTGCCCCCCTGGACAATTGCCCAAGTTCTTCCCTACTTCATTAACAGACTGTCTTTTCCCAGTTCATCCCACAGCCTCCAGCCCAAGAACTGGTGAAGGGAGAAGGGAAAAGATCATGTAAAACAATCACTGCATGAATTAAAAGCTTTAAAACCAATAATGATCCTGTCCCTGTGATATCTGCCTAAGCAAAGTCCTGTGAGAGTCACGTGGGCCAGGAAGGGGAGCTGTAAAATCTCTCTCTCTGGGCTTTGGGTTTTCACATGTATTTGGTTTGAGGCAAGTGGGTACATGAAAAGAACCACAGAAAGTTGTATTTAGTGGTCAGGGTACGTTAGGTTCTTGAATCATTAACGCTGAAGACATTCTCAAGTGTTAGCTTCCAGCTTAAGGGAAGGTTTAAGTAAATTGCATGTAAAATATTCCCATGTTTATTCTACAGTGAAGTGTTGCCTCACTTGACTGTAAAAATGCACTTCTTGAAACAGAAAGCTAAACTGAACTGGTCTCATTTATCATATCTCTGGAAGAGTGTGGCATTTCTTTCTCTCCCTTTTCCTGGGAGAAAGCAGGAGGAAAAGCCTTGATTGCAGGTTCAATAGTGTGTGTCCTCTAACTGCTGCACCAAACTGCTTCTCATGTGCTTAACGCACTGCCTTTGAATCCAAAGCCTGGAGGTTTAACTCCGTGTGCCTTGAAATGAAAGTACACTTTGGTGAAGAAGAAGGCATTTGCCTTCAGGTTGGGGAGAGCTGAGGCTCACGTCATCTCGGCGTGATGAGAGCTGGTGCTGCTGACCCGGGGGCGTGCAGCAACAGGCAGGAGGCACAGACACAATCAATTCATTCTCTGGCTCCGGAGAATGTGGCTGTAACAAGGTGAAAATCCCTCCAACAAGAATAATAAAGATCGTAATTATTAAGAAAGCAAAGGATAAAAATATTTGGGAGTGTCAGTACAGTACTTACAGTGCTAAGAGGGATGGGGTGTGTGCAGTGGCAGAGAAATAAATGATTTTTAATCAATATAAATTGAAGGTCAGTCTTAGGAGTGAGGCTCAGCTTAAGGGAATTATACCATGGTTATAGGCTTGCAGAGTTTGCACTTCAGTTAGCCAGTGTAAGTCTCAGGAATCAGGTTATAAACTGCAGAAACTCTATCCTGGTACCAGTTATTGAAGTCAGTCAGTGGTGTTAACACCTTGGCCCTCTACCTGGCCAGGCTAATTGGCAAAGTAAGAACACTGTGACATTTCCACAGTAAAGCTGAATCCTTGTAATAATCTCCAGACCTGATTCTGTATCAATATACCACTCATTCCTTTTCTGTTCCCTCCCCTTTCTTTCCTTCACAGTAGTTTCTAGAAGGACTCCCCACCCCTGGCAGTGCCCAAGGCCAGGCTGGACGGGGCTGGGAGCAGCCTGGGACAGTGGGAGGTGTCCCTGCCCATGGCAGAGGTGGCACTGGATGGGCTTTCAGGACCCTTCCAACCCAACCCATTCTGGGATTTATGATAAATATTTGCACTTGTGCATTGCCGAGTTAGTGTTTGCAGAGGCAGAAATGGGCTGAGGTTAATTAGCAGTAATTTGGCATGAGCCTGAGCTCAAGCCTAGAAACACATCTGAAGGGATGAAAAGGGAGTAATGAATCTTCTGTGAGGAATAATATCACAAACAAGGAGGATCCTGAAGTCTGAGACTTCAAAAATTGCCTGCAGAGGGAATCTTCATTGTAACAAATCAGGCTTTATTTAGAGAAAAATGCGACATTAGCTGTGTAGTAATTGGGGCAAAAAAAATCCCAACAGGAAGTTTTGGGGTTGACTTCCATGGAAAATGCATTTATATATCACACTGTGGGATATTTTGTCACTAAAATCTGTCTCTTCTGTCTGTGCACGGTGCCCAGCTGGCCCTGCAGGACGGCGTGTGGAGCTCCAGTGTCCCAGGTGCTGCAGAGGAAGGTGCTGGGACTGCACCTTGGGATCAGCGCTCCCAAATCTTGGGATGCAGGCAGCTCCGGGAGCATCTGCCAGGCTACAGAGCTCTTCCAGTGTCAGCTGGCTCCTCATCTGGCAGGGCTTCAGGCACTCGTGCTTCCAGGCTGTATTAATTTCTCAAGTCAGATTTTTTGCCCTCTGTTTTGAGGTTCTATCCTTCAGAATTCCTGAACGCTTTCCAAAAATGTCAGCCCCGCCCCAGACAGACCTATCTCTTGGGTAGGTCTGCCCGTTCTCCTGAGAGGGTTGTGAAGCCCTGGCGTAAACCAGGAGTGGATTTTGTCTGCCCTGCGCTGTTGATTCCCAGCTCTGTCAGGCAGGGCTTCCCCAGACCTTCTCAGAGCTGTTGTCCCTGCAGGGCCTCGTTCTGCACAGACAGAGGACACTCGTTGATTTGCAGGTGCAGTAGTTGTCTAAGTTTATATTAAATATTGTCTTTGAAAGATGCCTGACCTCCTCAGTCCATTTCCAACAAACCTCCCCCAAATCCTGACCCCTCCTGGAGCTCAGCTCACTGACCAGTGCTGCTGTGTCTGTTCTCCTGGCTTGTTTCAGTAGGAAATGCTCAGCTCTTGCTCTTATCAGCTGGAGGAAGCCTCTGGGGAGAGCTGTGGACAGCTAACTTTGGTTAGACATGTAAAAATAAAAATGTGCTTCTGCTTGGCCTTCCCTGGGACTGTACAGTGAGTGATGTACATCAAAGGAGCAGACCAGTATCTTCAATATGATCCAACAAAGGCATGAAATTAATGCTTTCTTCCGCTAATGAGAAATATAGCATGTAGAGATTTCACTTTCAGACATTTCTTACTCTTATTACCTATCCAAAAGTCTTTAAAGTGTTCCCTATTATTTTTTCTTCAGTTGAGCCTCCCAGAGCTCCTTCACCCAGTGACTGATGCTGGTCCCATGGGATGCAGCAGCATCCTGTGGCACAGACACCCCTGCTGCAGGGCCACATTTCCTGGTGCACATTTCCACTAGCACAGGGCATGGAAATAATGACAGCTGTCTGTAAAATTTGGGTTGGAAATAAGTCCCATAAATGCGGAAGCTTTCTGTTACCTTTGACTGATGTAAAAGTACGTCAGGGAGAACCCAAGGTGTAAATCCCATTTCTATAAAATACTCTTGTGCGTTTCTACAGAGTTTCTGTGCACTGTAAATGTTAATGGAAGATCTCTGTCTTCTGGGTTAGAAACCATACACGAGCTGAAGAACCAGACAGCAATGTGATGGGGAGAAGGTGGGTTTTGGTGGTCTGTCCCTTGTTCCACACAGATAACCCAAAGTGCTCAGATGGCACTGGCGCTGATTATTCTGCCAGCCTTTCACATAACCAGTGGTTTTGTGTCGTGGAGAAAATGATGCTCTGCCCCCATTTAGGACAAGTACAAAAAATTGCCAGCAGGTGGCACGCAAAGGGTTCGCTTTCCCAGGGCTTTTTGCTGTGGTGGGGTTTGCCCTCAAAAGCAGAGTGAAAGGGAAACGGGAGTTTAAGGGATGGCTGAAGGGCTGGCGGCCGCTCTGCGCTGCCAGCAGCAGCCCTGCCCTCCTCCTCCTCCTCCTCCGGAGGGGTTTTGGGGCAGTGCTGTGGTTTGGGGGCAGTGTTGTGGTTTTGGGGCAGTGCTGTGCTTTGGGGTGTGCTGGCTCTGGAGCTGTGGTGTCCGGGAAGGGTCCGGAGCAGCTCCAGGCCTGGCCATTGCCCGGAGCCCACCCGGCCCTGGGGACCCTTCCCTCTGTGGGGCCCGGAGCAGCTCCAGGCCTGGCCAGGGCCCAGGGAAGGCCGGGCCCTGGGGACCCTTCCCTCTGTGGGGCCCAGAGCCCACCCGGCCCCAGGGACCCTTCCCTCTGTGGGGCCCGGAGCAGCTCCAGGCCTGGCCATTGCCCGGAGCCCACCCAGCCCCGGGGA
>VYXC01007210.1:89771-138539 GCA_013397175.1 Platysteira castanea
TGTGGGGCCCAGAGCCCACCCGGCCTGGCCAGCGCCCGGAGCCCACCCGGCCCTGGGTACCCTTCCCTCTGTGGGGCCCGGAGCCCACCTGGCACCGGGGACCCTTCCCTCTGTGGGGCCCGGAGCAGCTCCAGGCCTGGCCATTGCCTGGAGCCCACCCGGCCCTGGGGACCCTTCCCTCTGTGGGGCCCGGAGCCCACCCGGCACCAGGGACCCTTCCCTCTGTGGGGCCAGCCCAAATTCCCCGTGACCACAGGTCCGCAGGCTGGCCTGGTGCCACCGGGAGCCTGCGTGGGCATGAAAGAAATACTATTTTTTGTTTGTGGCCTTCCCGCAAATGTCTGGGTTTAAGCAAGTCCTGCTTCTCCCACATTAGCGCTCTAGACAAATCTTGAACCACCTTTGTGGCGAGGCCTAACAAACGCTGTCACTTTGACCTAATCCACTTTTCTGCACAGCTGTGCTAAAGTCACCTTTAGTTTTATCACATTTTAATGCAAACAAGGCCGGAAGGGTGCTTGTTTGGATTGAAGAAGCTGTGACAATTCATCTGAATGGGAACTTCAGTAACTGGGAAGAAAAATGTGACAGGGAGCTTTATCACTGCATTGTACACAGCAATCTGAAAATTATTGCTTCTTTAGGGGCCTATTCTCCTCTTGAGGCCTAGCACAGTCTATGCTAAGCAGCCAGACAGCTCTGAATGGTTTGCCAGTCCTAAAGACAGATTTTAATTCTATTGTTTGTGGGTATCCCTGACTTTCCTAAGAGGATTCAAAGACAGGCTGCAGAACAAGGCAGCTGACATAAGACTTTGGCCAATCTTTAAAATTCAAATAGCGAAGGAGGCTTTCCCTGGTCCTCTTAAATTAGTCAACCTTCAGTGATGTTTGCTTTCAAAATTTGTCAAGTTCATTCAAAACTAAACGAACTTGCAAAACGTGCTTTGTTAAGCCTTTTTTAAAAGGTTTGCTTAACCACTAATTTCCTGTAACAGTGAGAATAAAGCAGGGAGGAAAGATCCTTTTTTTTCTTTTTAAAACCTGGAAATTGCCATAGTAAGAGGTGCTTTTCAGAAATTACATATAGAAACATTTACCAAATATGGGCAAATATTTATACAGGCACAGGTCATGTTTGTACTAATTTCTTTTTAATACTTCAAGTAAATTCCAAGTGAAACTGAACAAGTGCTGAAATGCTGAAAAGCTTTATCGCAGCCTTCGATAATCTACTGCAAACTGAATATTCAACGTATTTGCAGGACAGTGTTGAACGAATCCTTCTTGAGGCTGCAGAGTGAGGTACCCGGAGAAAAAGGGGTTCGATCTCCTAGGAGACAGCAAAGTGGGCTCGGTGGGCCCAGGGGAGCTGGAGCAGCTTGGCTGGCTGACCCTGCTGTCCCAGAGCTGTCAGCTGAACTGGCAGAGAGCTCACAGTGCCAGTGTCCTACTGCAGCAGCAGAAAGGGCACTCCCAGAGCTCCCAAACCTGTCTGTCCTGCTGGGAAATATCACATTTAACCTGTCCGGGACCTGCAAAGCTTCAGCTCCTTGTGTGAAATGTTTTATACAGATATTAAAATACCGTTCTGGTACGAATAACAGCAAGATAATTGTGCTTACCTTGTACTGAGCTCTCACAGACAGAAACACGTTTTGGGGATGTTTGTGGCAGTGTGGAGGAAGGCAGAGTGGAGCTGTACCTCCCTCACAGTGCAAGCGCAGGCAGAGACAGGAGGGCAAGGACCAAAAAGTGCAATCTGCCTGCGACAGGTCCATTTGCTGTGGAAAAATGACTGAATAATCTGATTTTTCAGTCTTTTCTCTCCTCCCTCCCACCCCCAGCTGCTGCAATTGCAAATCTTGGTGAGCAGTGGTGCTACCAAAACCCAAAAGTAAACTGGGGAATTCTTCTGTCACGCTGAAAGGGTGGCAGCTGCCCAGGCTGGCTTTGGTGACCACATCTGCTAGAAAATAAATACCCACCAGATTCTGCCTCTTTTCTCTAAAGAGAATCTGCAGATTATGTAGCAGCTGGCAAATATTTCACCGTGAAAAGGTGAAAATTTTAATTTATTTTTAAGGGAATATGTATTTTGAACTCCTACAGTCTTTAATAACAGAACACTCGGCAGCAGCATGATTAACCTGGTTGTTCCCAGAGCCACCCTGGCATGCACAGGAGGCAGAGCTTGGGGGGCAGCTCCCGTTCTCATGGGAAGCACAGAGTGAAACCCAGCAGTTCTTTTCTAACACAGCCTGTGGGGTTTGTCCCGGGGGCTGGGGGAGCACGGGGGCCTTGCTGGAGCAGGAGCTGAGCCCGCAGCTGCTGCCCTGGACAGCTCCTGCCTGGGCTCTGCCCTCCCAACACTCCCCGTGCAGACAGACAGAGCCTCTCCTGCAGCGGGTGCTGCCCAGGAGCCTGAAGTGCCAGCCCTGAAGTGCCAGCCCTGCAGTGCCACCCCTGAAGTGCCACCCGTGAAGTGCCACCCCTGCAGTGCCACCCCGGTGTCGCCGTGCCCCTGGCTGGAGCTGGCACACAGATGAGCAGCACAGCTCGGTGCCAGGGCTGTGCCCTCTCTGCCCGGCCCCGCTGGGGTTTGCCCTGCTGAGCTGTGCCCAGGGGCTGGCTGGAGGACCCTGCCACCCCGCAGAGGGTTCCCTTCTCTGCAGGGAGCTGCACCAACAGCAGCCCCACTGCTGTGTGTGTTAGACTGCAAGGCTGTCTGCAACGTATCTGGAATGCAATTAGGGTTCTCTCTAATTAGTTATGACTTCTGTGCCAAGGCTTGTCTGCAGTGTTGCAATTGCTGCGTCCAAAATACCTTTCAGCTCTTTCCATTGTGTTCTCTGCATCTTCTGACCACTTGCCCTGTTATTTGCTTGTTGCCTTTCTGACACAACGCATCCTTGACTTTCCACATCTTACAAAAAGCAATCCCTGCTTAAACTGTTCACTAATTACTTGCAGGTTTGCTCAGGTGTTTATTAAGACACAAACATGAAGGAGAAATTGAAGACTGGGAACCTGCAGAACCCTGTCTCCTTATACAGGAATTTCAGGTTGTTCTCACCTTAGCACTGCCATCCATTTATAACCAGGCACTTTGCAGGGAAGGAAAAAAAATCCTTTTTTTCTTCCTCCTTCCATACCTGCCCGTCTCGGGCTGGCAGTAATTATGTGGAGTGAGTTGGTAAATTCTTCAGCGTGGGTCTGCTCCTGCCCTCAGTGAGGCTCTAATGGATCTGGCTGTGCCCACAAGAGCTCTACACTCCAACCACTGCCACGGACCCCGCGCGGGATAATTAACCACAAAGTGAGTTATCTGTCCCAGGCTGAGCACGTAATGAAAATCAAGGTCAGATATCCATTGTAGGAGACTAGGAGGAGTCTTCTGGGTGGGAGTCCATGTTAGGCTTCCCACTCCCTTCAAGACTGCAGTTTTTAATGTTTAATAGGATTATATCTTGAAAAAGAATATTTAAAATCCGTTATCATGAAGTAATGAGTGAGCTTCACGCGAATTTTTAATCCACTAGTTTATTGAAAATTACTTAAGAGCCCACCGGAGCTAGACTGCAGCAAATGAAATAAGAAAATCCCTCTAATTCATTATTCAACAGCTTTCCAACAATTGGGACTTACTCACAGAATTCTAGGGATGCAGAGGGAATTTCTGGCAAATCTCATCATTTATGGCAATCAGCCTTGAGGGACTAAATGTTTGGGCAGTGCCAGAGCTGCTGTTCTAGAAGGTCTTTATTTGATTCCTCGTGAGTAAGGCTGTGGGGTTTGGCCAAAAGCAGGATAACAAAAATCGTGTCCAATGAAACCTGAGATTTGAGGTGGATCAGGTAAGAAAAGTATCTCTATGTGTTGTATCAACAAAAAAAAGAAAAACAATTTAGAGGACAAAATCTTTTTATTTGTTTTTTTTTGTTTGTTTGTTTTTTTCCCTAGGGATTGTGTTTTAGATTTCCTTGATTTAATATTACCAAAGGGAAAAAAGTAGCCACAGTCTACAGAGTTGCAATCTAATATATATAAACACATCATTTCTCAGATTGCTAGCCCTGTCTGTAGGTCAGGTCATTATATTCATAAAGACAAGTGATGGGATCTAAATCCCCCACTGGAAAACCAGGAGCAATTATCTTGGCAAAATACGGGCAAAATTAATTTATTGTTTAGAGGCCGAAATACTCTCTTAGGGGAATCCCCTGTGTCATTACAAATCCATGTCCCAGGAATAAATCTTTGGAGGGTGGAAGACTGTCATCGGGTCCTGTTAGAAAAGACAGTGGTGTTTGCTTCTGTTTTAAACAAAAAAAAAAAAAAAGTCCAGAAGTGGGAAATGGGCAGGTTGGAGGACTTGAAGGACTGTGGCATCTTGAACCACCTCTGCAGGGCTGCCAGCAAGCAAATTGACTCTCAGGGCTGAGGTGTGCTTTAGCTCTTCCCACCCCTGCCCCGTGGGAGTGGGGCCGAGCCTGGGTCTCCTGCCCAAGCCTGCGTGGCACTTGGGTTGCTGAGCACAGGCTGGAAATAAAATCCCACTTCTTTCTTCATTTATGAGCTGGCTGCAGGGAAGTGCGGGGTTTCCAGTAAGCTGAGATGTGAGGTTCCCCTGCGCTGGAATGTGCTGCTTTTCAATACAAACCTCAGTCTGTGGTGTCATTTTCTCTGCTTACCTGGAGGTCCTTGAGGTTTTTGGTGTCATTGGTGGAAACTCTGCTCTGGAGAGGAGATGGAGTACGTGTGGGTGGTGGCAGAACCCCCAAAGCAGCAGACAGGATGGTCAGAGGAGTGAACCCCCTAAATTAACGATTAAGGGTCGTTAATCCTTGTGTGCAGCCTGGGTGAGGACTGTGCTGAGTGGCACCCATCACCTGCGGGAATACCTGCAGAGTCTCTCCTGTCACAGGTCTGGTATGCTTGCACCACTCAGGTAAAGATACTGTGGGAAAAGTGAACCTGATGAAGTGAGCTAAGGAATAGAATAGAATTGTAAATTAGGGCAGGGTAAGAGGGAAAGAAAGAGTGTAGTTTGGGTTACAGAGCTCACTGCTGTGCCCGTTTCATTTTCAACTTTCTTCCTTCCCAGCAGATGGGGAGCACAGGCAGTGGCTTGGCTCATGGCTGTGCTTCTCTCCCTGTTACAGAACTGCTCTGGGCTCTATGCCCTTGTCTTTTCCTCTCTCACAGCCTCTGTCACTGATCCTGCTCCATCTCCAGCCTCTCCCTCCCTCCCTGCTGTGCTAACCAGGAGTGAGCAATCTGCTTCCCTCATTGCTTCTTTTCCTCTGTCCAAGGTAGGCAGGTTCTCCTCCTCCTTCGACTTTCCCCTTTGTCTGCTGAGACAGCCCCAGAATATCCTGAGTGGTCTGGTCCAGTGGAAGTGTCCCTGCCTGCCGCAAGGGGTGGAACAAGAGGGGCTTTAAGTTCCCTCAGACCCAAACCACCCTGGGATTTTTGGATTCTACCGTCAGCTGGACATAACTAAACCAACCTGAAGCACACAGAGTGCTGCCAGGGTTCAATTTAAAAGCCTGTGTTCAGAGGTTTAACACTAGTGTTAATAGACATACAGCAGTCCAGCCTTGGAAAGTGCTCATCTGTTCTTCAAGTATCAGTTAATGTTTTACAGGACAGTTGCAATACATAGGCTTCGTCTGAAATCTAAAAAACCCAAAGAATAGCATTCCTGTACTTTAAAGAAAAATTGATGGGTTTATGACCATTAGAATTATTTTTAAATTTCAGATAAATTCAGATGTTTCAGTGTTTACATCACTTCATTACACCACTTCATTCTCCACGTGCTGAGGAATGGGAAGCAGTTTTGCTCAGGGTGTTCTGTCTTAGTGGGAGCCGTATTGTACCTGTCATATCCATATCCGTATCCATATCCATATCCATATCCATATCCATATCCATATCCATATCCATATGTACCTGTCGTATCCATATGTACCTGTCCCATCNTACCTGTCATATCCATATCCGTATCCATATCCATATCCATATCCATATCCATATCCATATCCATATCCATATGTACCTGTCGTATCCATATGTACCTGTCACATCCATATGTACCTGTCCCACCCATACCCATATGTCCCTGTCGTATCCATATCCATATGTGCCCATCACATCCATTAAAACACGCATTTGCATTTCAAATGAGAGATTGGAGTTATTTTTCTATATAAAATACAGGAAACAAATGGAGAAGCAGCCTGACAACAAGTGGGGCGTGGAGAGTGGGCAGTGGGCCTCGCGGGGCTGAGATGCTTCAGCCGAGAGAGCGAGCGGGACTTGCTGTATTCACCTGTGTAGAATCTCAACACCTGTCCTTGCTTGGGCTTGTTGTTTTATTTGGCACTCCGGGGGGCTCGGCGCAGAGCGAGCCCGGGGTGGCGGCTGTCCGGCTGTCTGTCCGGCTGTCCGGGGCGGCGGCAGGGTGGCACCCGCGGTGCCCGTGCGCGCTCCTGCGGCTCCGCGAAACCAGAGCTGCGCGGGGGGACGGGCGCGCTCGCACAGGTATCGGCTGACGCTGCCGCGGAGCGCTTTATTTCGGAGGAGTAGCGGTAACAATGGCTCACAGTAATAACAGCGCTGCCGCTTCCCCCGGGGGAAGGCGCAGAATGCTATCTCGCCACATGATCTCATTTCTTTTAAGCTCTGCGCTAACCGCTGACATATCGCATAAATGCCTCCTTTATTACCTGCCAGGGATTGTCTTCTGTGCTGGGAATGGCCTCCGGAACCCACGTCCTCATGCCAGCCAAGTGCTCCGCTGCCTGCCTGTGAATTTGTCTCTGTCTGGCGCTCCGGGAGGCCCCGCATCCACCTGAGCATCCCGGCGCGCTCAGCCTGGGTTTCAGCTCTGAGACGCCTTTGTTCAGGTGCCTCGGGCTGGGCCGGCAGCTGGCACCGGCCGGGGCTCTGTTGCTCTATTTGCCAAGTCGGTAATTTGCCATTTTAGTCAGGGGTGGGTTTTTTAAGTGGTGTCCAGCGGGTAATGTAGCCTGGCCACACATCCCTGCAAGGATTCTGGTTCTTATCTCTGTGCTTGCTCTCAGACAAAAGCAACATTCAGTCACATCGCTTCCCTTATCAGCTTGCTAGAAGATAAAATAGTTATTTTTCAAATTGCCTCTCTCTTTCCAGTTTTAAGTAGACCTATATAGATACTTTTCAGTCATTTTAGTCTGCAGATACTCATTTCACATAAACAAGAGTACACATTCTATTTTGTACGACCATTCATTCAAACCCCCCTTCCATTTGGACAAAGCACATTCTCTGTATTTCATTATATCGTGCTTTAATCTGTTCTGTCCAGCCCTGTTTAAATTAAATAAAGGGCAGAAAGGAGCACACAAGTCAGAGTGACCATTTTTCCCCGGCAGTGAATTACAGTCTGCTACACACACACCTACTCAGGCTGGTGGTGAATTGGTAGATGGTACCTTCTACCTTCAGCTTTTGCCTTTATTTTTCTGCAATGTGCCATTTTGAAAAGGCTGGTAATTATTAGGTACTCTGAGCACAGCAAAGGACTGAGCCCTTCAATAAATCTGTGCTTTGCAGATAAATATTTTGATTCATAGTAATAAATGAAGCAACAGCAGCAGCAAACTGCTGTCTGTGAGCTGTTCCTGGGTGCTGAACCTCTCCAGCTCCCTCCCTCAGCCCACGGGTCTTTAAAGATCATTGAATCCTGGAATCCCAGAATAGTTTGGGGTGGAAGGGACCTTAAAGCCCATCCAGTTCCCCTCCTGCCATGGGCAGGGACACCTCCCACTGTCCCAGGCTGCTCCCAGCCCCAGTGTCCAGCCTGGCCTTGGGCACTGCCAGGGATCCAGGGGCAACCACAGCTGCTCTGGGCACCCTGTGCCAGGGCCTGCCCACCCTCACAGAGAAAAATAATATCCAATCCAACCCCACCCTCTGGCAGTTCCAAACCTTTCCCCCTTGTCCTGGCACTACCTGCCCGTATAAAAGGCCCCTCTTCATCCTTTCTATAAGCTCCCCCCTGGAATGCTGCAAAGAAATCTCCCCTAAACCTTCTCTCCTCCACGCTGAGCAATCCCAGCTCCACAGGTCCTTCTCCCTGTTCCTGCTCCTCCAGCCAAGCCTGGGCTCAGGTTTGCCAAAGCCCTAAGCTCAGCTTTCCAGGCCCCGAGGAGATAAGTTGATCATTCACCACAGGGTCTTAATTTTGAGTTCCTTGGGGCTCCTTCCAGCTTTGCCCCTGTGTTCCACCCGAGAGGGACCACGCTGGTCCCCGCTGGTGGCTGGGCCCCGAGTCCCAGGGCTGTCCCTCGGGTCCCAGGGCTGTCCCTCGGGTACCTGAACCATGCACAGACTCAGGGCCTTGCCAAGAGCCCACACATTCCCCAATGTACCTGATTTGTTCCTGCCACGCACACACACTTCACACACACACTTCGGCATTAACAAAAAGCTGACTGCAAACTGTTCTGTCAGCAGGGCTGGAGCTCCACTGTCTCTCCTCCAGGCTGGAGTTCTGTGGGAGCTATTTGGGCTCCAGAGAGCAAACCATGCAACCTGCACAGCGAGGTGCCACTAAGGGAGCACTGCTCAAATGCTGCTTTTTACACTCCTGGGACAAAGCTTCCACGGAGTTATTTTTCCTTCAACTTCATATCCGTCCTAACTCTCTCTCTCTCCATATAATCTCTTCCTGCTGAAATTAGGACCAAAGATGCACTTGTATGCTACAGTTTCAACTGCATAAATACCTACTGCACTTCTGCAGCCACTGCTCAAGCTGTCTAAACAACGGCTGGGAAGGATGGTAACAACTAACATGGAATAGCCCTGGGAAAGTATAATAATGCAAACTTGGAATGGGGGCGAGGGAAATTGTCTTATTTTCTTTTCTTCAGAAACATGAACTTGCTTCCCACTTTTGTTTGCTTTAGTTTGCTGATTTGCCAGGTGCACGGATCCAGTAGGCCGGGGCGCACCCAAGACATTTGCTGGGATGGTTTTCTTTCCTTTTGCATTGCTCTTCAGATCCTGTTGCATAAATTAACACGTCATGTTCCCACATTTGGTGGTGGAGGGTTTGTGGTTCAACATGGGCTCGTTCCCTCTTGCCCTTGGATTGAACCAGCAGCGGGTCTCAAGTAGGATGAGTTTCATCAGAGAGTGGCTGTGTGTTCATGTTGTTGTGTGTGAGACCATCTCTGTCCCTCACTCTTCACTTACAAATGTAATGGTAGAGAGTTCTAAACTCTGCATTTTATCCTCTGGTTGGGTCGTTTCATAAACTTTTAAATGAAGTGCCTGTATAGTCTTAGCCAGTCTCAGTTCTGCTCTGAGCAACCAGAGGCTTTTTGTTTGGTCCAAGCTGTATGAAGAGTAAATACCACAAATTATCCCCACATGACAGGAACTGTTCTGTCCTTCAGTCTGTGCAGAAACAGAGGTGAGTGTGAGCCATTAAGAAAGGCACCCCCAAAATGAGCATTAGCAGGGAGAGTTTTGCACGGAATTTTTGGTTTGGTGATTAAAGAGAGGAGTCGAAAGTCAGGGCTTCTGACTGGTGCACTAAACCACAGTTTTAGCTGTGCTCTCTTTGGTTTGTCTAAAGTGCTGTTAATTTGCCCTGTGGAATTCACGTNTGCTAAACCACGGTTTTATTTTTGGAAAAGAGACTGCAACTCTCTTTGGTTTGTCTAAAATGCTGTTGATTTGCCCTGTGGAATTCACGTAGGGGATAGCAGATTTTCATACAGCTGGCTTGCCTCGCTTCAGCCCTCGCTGGCACTGCGTTTGTCAGTGCTGCTGACTGACACAGGCCCTGTCAGCAGAACCATTTCAGAGAGGGCAAAGCACCCCTCCCTCTGCCCAGGAACTCCTTCCTGCCCTGAGCACTGCCTCTGGCTGGCTGGCAGGGCAGGATGGAGAGCTGGAAGATTAAGAGTGTCTGTTCCCTTTGCTTTCAAACCCAATTTTCATTCAGTGGTGGCTAAAGCTGGTGGACAGATGGCTTCAAAAAGCCCTTTAACTAATACGTTTTGCCAGCCCTACATCCTCTCTTCTGTTAAACATTTCATTCATTGTGCAGCTTCAAGGGACGGTGAAGTTCTGCCAGTGTCACCCCTGCACGTAACTCCCCCTGCTTTCCAAAGAGCTGTCAAGAGGCATTTTTCTTCGAAAGGGGTAGAATCGGAGTCTTGCTACAATCAGCTTCTGAAGAGGAAGGGCCTTGCATTCAGCCCAAGCTCTGGTGGTTGCTGAGATGGAATTAAAAAGGAGAAGAAATGAGAGGAGGGAAGTTGTCAAAGGGTGTCAGGGGGCTCTTTGCCTCAAACAGCCCCGTGGGATGGAGTGTGGTGTACAGACTTTGTTTTACAGCTCCAGCTCAGTGTGCACAAAGACAGTGCCTCGGATGCTGCGTGGGTTACCAACCAGGGAAAAGAGAAATGAAAATAACCCTGCAGCTTCTCCATTCTACAAGGGCTGCTTAATGACTCCGAGTAATTAGAGACTGCAGAGAAAAAGTGGCTATTTTTCATTACAAGTCCCCTTTTAATTCAGCTCAAAGTCACCTGTTGGTAGAAGGGAAGAGGAAAAGCAACCGAGCATTGGTTCTGCTTCTGTGAAGTGTCGGAGCTGCTTCCCTAAAAACGCCAGGAATGAGAGCTCCTGGGGATCCCAGCCCCGGCGAGCAGCTCCCAGTGGGAGCAGGGGCACGGCTGTGCTCCAGCTCCTGCTGGGCTGGGAGGGTCCCTGGGTGCTCCAAAAGCTCAGATGTACCTGTGCTTTGTGTCACTGGAGTGTAAAGTGCTCGGGAAACTGATTTGAGCTGAAGTGCCAGGAGAATTCTCTGGTCTGTTTTCCTCTGGGCAGGGAAACAGAGGGGCAGCAGGAGGACCAGGCTCCTGGAGACTCCCTGTGTGCACCCAGGCTGGGTGCTGGCACACTTAGGAAAGGAGAAATGCTCCCAGAAGGAAGGAGAACCGTGTTTCCTCTCCTCTGTTCCCTCTCCTTTCCCACACACCCACACCTGCGAGCCTGGTGGGGCTCGGGGCTGGTTCAGGACACGGTGGCTCCAATTCCTGTCTGACAGCTGGCACAGAGGCAGCTGGGGAGGGAGGAGATAAACACACTCCGAGCTCCGAAATTTCTGTTTGTTCTGCTTGCTGTTCATTTTTCTGCTAAATATGAAACAGTTTTAGAGTAGCTTCAGCCGCCCGCAGTACATGGAAATGGGGGCAGGAAGAGGTAATACATTTCTCATTTCAAAGAACATCTCCAACTCCTTTAAACTGGAGGAATTTAAAACATCCTTGTTTTCTGACTGCCTGGCATCAGGAGAAAGGATAGGAATTTTCCCCAATCATAATAAGGTTTCCTTAAGTTGCAAGAATTTTTTCAAGTGTTTACAAATCCAAGTCAGTTAACAACTGCTCACATGAAGAGCCCTGAACAGTTTGATATCACTGGTGCACAGATTGGCAATACATGTGAAAAGTAGCTCAGCAGATTAATTTTGACTCCAGCCGTGACCTGCAATTAACACCAACAAAATTTTGACATGTGGGACTCTGCAGACAGCATGAATGTATTTTCTGTAGGACTTTTGCCTGGTGTGAGCGCTCCCCTTCTCTAGTAATCAGCATTTCATCCTCAAGTGCTGAATTAGTATTTCTGTAGGTTTCAGGAAAAGTAGAACTTAAAGCTAAGGCTTCATACATCACTCACTTTAGAGGAGATGTATATATATAAGATGTCTATATATATTTATATGTATATATGTATAAGACTCTGTGGATGCCAGAAGAGAAAGTTCAGAGGGGAGCCAGAAAGGAGGGAGAACCTGAGCCACTTTGAGGGGACCCCAACATCTCACCCTGTGGTTTGGGGTGATCTTTCCAGCACCAGGAGAACAGGGAGAATTCGAGGTGACCCAAAACCCTGCACCAGGGATGCTGTTGCCACTCACTGACCTGGCAGTGCCTTTCCTGAACCCCATTTCCTCTTCATGGGAGAAAGAAGTAGAATAATTCATAAAACTGTATATATTTGTGATTAGGGAGTTTTGGTTCCCAAACCCATTTAGTCCTAAACAGTGACAAGCCACAGTGACAAGGCAACAGAGTAATTCCATGGGGAGTGTGAGTAGCACCTAAGACATTTCTCAGCTGCTATTTTCATTCCTGATTAAAAACCTTCAGCAAACCCAGGGTGGATGTGTTGAGGTGAATTGAAACACAATTCAGGAATTTGGAAAAAGAGGTAACAACCCACACAACCCATTAAATTTAGGAAAGACTACTCAGTTTTGTCACAAATAAAATGTTTTTATTCTGTCTGCTGGGACTCAAAATTGCCGGGGGGGTTTGTGAAGCTGGAATTTGTCCATTCCTCCTGAATCTTCTCAACAACCTTCTGAACTGCAAACCAGCTTAAATCCGGGTGTGGGATGGAATACAGGGAACAAGGAGAAGGAGGTCCCTGTCACTGACCTGCCCGAGGCCACTGAGATCAAACGAGGTTTTTAATGGGCTCACAAGTGACAGAGTGAATGGGGACTGATGTGGCAGAGAAGCCATCGGAAGGGGCAGTTCCAAAGGACCAGTCTCTCCCTGTTCCTGGATTAAACCACAGCAAAGGAGAGACAATGAAATCCAAGAGAAGACTGAAATGTTGGAGTGGGGGAAGATAATCTGTTCTGAGCCAAATCCTGCATTTCAAAACGCCCTGACAGAACCTGAATTTACTTTAGTTCACAACAGCATTAGTTAGGGACTTGATCTGTGCTTCAAAGCCCAGCCTCAGCACTGGTGCTGAAATGGCTCACAAAGCTCAGTTTCAGGACAAGTGATGGCTCTGACATGATCTGCGCCAACTGGGTCTGCAAAAAGTTGGAAAATTCAGAAACCTTCTTACGTTTGAATATTTTGGCTGCTGCACCCGAACTCACGAGCACAGAAGGGAGAGTTAATGACACTTTTTAGGTTTTGGTGCGGGGCAGTCTCTAACAGGTGAGTGTGCATCATCCCAGAGCACAGCTCAGGTCCCTGGGCAGTAGCCAGCAGGGAGGCTGTGGCACGGACTGACTTTCTACCGATGGATTCTGTAACCTGAAGAGACGTGGCAGGAGTCAGCTGGTCATGGTTACACTGCTCTGGCCGCCCCTCTTTCCCCACGGACGTACAGCTCTTCATTTTACTTGCCTTAGAGCAAAGTTTTCATTTGAAAACCCAAACACCCGCCCTGCAAATCTTATTTGTAACGCTTCATAGCCAAGAGGAGGAGACAATGTGTTCTGAATCATGAAATAATAGCCCCCCACAAAATGCAAACTAAGTAATAATATAATTATTGTGTAATGATATTTGGCTGTGTGAATTTATCTGTCCTGAATAATACACGCCTTGAAATCTCACACTGTAATGTAATTTTTCACACCATGTGTTTTGTAGGGATTTGGAGTCCGGGGACTTATTTGTTTGTTTGTTTGCTTGCTTTCCCTTTGTTGCATCATTAAATGTAGCAGAGCATCACTTGAACAAAGTTGCCCAAACTTGAGTGATTTCAATCCACTTAGCTGAGTTGAACTACCAGCTGCTTTAATAACCAGTTGCAAGAATGAACTACAGAGTTATCCCAAGTAACCCACAGAAGAAAGGAATAAATGTTTTTCTCTCCTCTGCTGATACGAATTCTATGCTTGAAGGAAGCAAATTATCTCATTACATTAGAATCCAATAGGAGGAAGTGCTCAGTGTAATAGATTAATGTACATTATAATAGTTCCTCCTGAAAGCTGAGGAATAATTTAAAGCACAATACACTTGTAAATATTCAGTCATTCAGTAAACCTACCAATCTTTGACTTGGTTAGTTAATGCTTTTTAATTGCCAAAGCAATAACCGAGGAAGCAGAGCACCAATCTAATGTAATTACCTCAAAATACTGTGCTAGGAATATCAATCCAGAGGGTACCACTCCTGCTGGGGCTGTGGGAAGGAGGTGGAGTTACCGGGAGGAGTTCAAGGTGCCTGGGTGGAGCAGGTGGAGAGGGGAAGCGATGTGTGCAGTGCTGGGATGTGCCGGGAATCCTGAACGCCAGGCAGGGACTGCTCCAGCTGTGACACGGCCGGGGTGGGTGCCAGCTCTCCCCACTCGGCCCAGCAGGGCCTGGAGTGGCTCTGGCACTGAGGGCAGCTCCCGGGAGGCAGCAGGGATCCCCGTGTGCCACGGGCTGGGAACGCAGCACTTGGCACTGAGCTTTCGGGGACACCCTCTGATTTTCTATTGACTGGCAGGTGTTAAGACCTCTCCATCTCCCTGGCATCCTGCTCATCACCTTTGGCAGCTGGGAGAAAAGGGAAAGGGAGTGGGAGGGCTCATTCCCACTGCATGGCCCCTCAGTTCTGCACTTGCCCTGTCCTGTGGTGGAGGAACAAGGACAGACCTCACCTCTTCTGGGTCTCACTGGCCCCAAGCATCCCCCTCCCTTTACTGGCAGCATGATCTGACCCAGCATGTTTAAAAGCAGGATGCTTTCCTTAACTATATTGAGTTGATGATAAATATTTCCAGGAACTACAAAAAGGTAAAAAACTCATTTCTGGAAGGATCACCTGTGTAAGAGTGCACAGGCTGCAGTGTAGGTGCACTGCTGGGTGGGTTGAGTGTTGTTCTAGATGTGTCATGTCCTGGCATCTCCATCATATGCTAGAGCCTCATTTCAGTAAGAAGGAGAAGATGATCATAAATCTCACTGAATGCTTTGAAAGATATTTGGATGCTCAGACTTGCTATGACAGAGTGAAGTTGTAGTATTTCCTTACCTGAGATGCACGGAATAATTACACATGTTGTAGAGCTTAATTAATGGTCTCATTTCAGGCAGTATGAAATGCTAATACATGAAATGACTCAGTCCTCATTCATCATTTCACACCATATAAATCCAGTTTATAACGTTCAAGGAGGTGCAAGTCAGACAACAGAACAGAACTCCAGCAGTCTTGTCCCTGGCAAACCAGAGGCAAATCTTGGTAAATAAAGCCAGCTCGTTAATGATAAACTACTATTAATTAGCATTCTTGAACCAGCCATTGAGGAGTTAGATGAATGAGCAGATCTGGAGCCAAGGCAGTAATGACTTTCTGTTTGTGCAGCTACATCAGCTTTCAGAAGGTCTGAGACAGTTCTGGCACGGAATTGGCCCAGCAGTGATAGATGGGCAGTGGGGAGCAGCTTTGCCTCGCTGGGTTGAGCCACCTGGTTCTGTACAATCAGCATCAGACTCCTCCGTGTGGCTTCAAACAAGGTGGATGATCTTGAGCTGGTTTACCGTGAGCAGCTGTTTGCAGCTTCCTTCCCTTTGGAGGCAGCCCCGGGGAGAAGGGCAGCTCCAGGGGGCCGTGTTGGCTGAGCTCTGCAAGGACAACCTTGCTTAAAAAACTTGTCAAAGCGTGGAACTCTCCAGTTTTTCCAGTTCTGGACTCCTGTCACCAGCACTCGGTGCTCACAGTGGTCGGTGGCACCCTGGGACACTGCTGGAGCCTGAAGGATGTGCATGCCTCTGATGGAAACCTGCACACTGCAGGGCCTGCCGGGCACTGAAAGGCAGGAGCTTCCCGAGATCCACAGCCATGGATTCCTCCCTGGTGTGGGATAAGGTTTCTGTGGTGAAGGCGATGCCATTCTTAATGCACAAGATAAAGGGTGTGCAGCAGACAGGGCTAAATTTACCATGGCTGCACATCACCACTCGTAACAAGACAAAAATTGCACTGTCTGCTGAAATCCTGTGTAGATTTTTAGGTAGTTACAGGTAAAAGTAGCTATAAACATGGTACAGCCCTGTGAAGTCAAATAGAGGAGGTAATGAGTATTTTGCTCAGGTATTGAATGTCTTTTTGAGGAGCAGAAAAACCCATATAACTCTTATTTTGGCTTTTTTTGGTTGAAACCAGTCCTCCTCCAGAGACGACTAAAAGCCCAGATGAGATTTCATGTGGTGATTCTGCCCACAAATCCTTCGGGAGGATTTGGAAATTACAGCAGCAGTTACTAGAGAGCACAGCTCGCTGGGAAAGGTTTTGCCACAACGCCTGCCCCAAAGCAGTGCCTTCATCGCTGCTGGTGTTCCAGGGCATTTGCAATGCCCAGCCTGCCCAGAGCAGGAGCTCCGTGCAGAAATCTGCTCACAAGAAAGGGCTTTTTGGCCAGATTTCCCTGCGAGAAACTCCAAGGTGCCTTTGTAACGTAACCCTTTATTAACGACAGAAACGGAGTCAAAGGAACGTATTGCTGAGGTTAACCAATCTGCCACTTAAACATAACTGTAGTTTGTGTTATCTGTAACTGAAGAAGGTCATGGGATCTGTCGTTGGCAGTGGGAGTTTGCAGTGCCAACAAATTAGCATCCAGAGCCTGGCTCGGCACCCAGAGCAGCCTCCGAGAGCTGCCCGGGAGCTGCGAGCGCCAGGACCAGGCTCCCTCCAGCTCCTGACCCCACTGCCAGCTCCTGAAACAGCCCCGCTCCTGCTGCCAGCCCCAGTGTGCCTGGGAAGGTGTCAGAGGAGCCTGGGGCAGGGCACAGGAGGGTGGCAGTGCCCAGGGGAGCCCAGCCCGGGTGAGGGCCCGCAGTGCCGCGCGTGGCACGGACGGGGCTCCGGGGCTGGGCAGGCACCTCACCTCTTCTTGCTTCGAGGAGGGCAACAAGCGGGTAAGCCTGGGAGGAAAAACACTTCTGAGAGGGTAGAAAAGAAAATCAATTTACTCTGAGAGCAATGAATTTAAGTGCTTTTGCCCTTTCTCAACAAGACGGGCTAAGAAGGAGAAAAAAGGGAGAAAGCAAAGTCTTCTTCTTTCCTCCTCCCCCCTGCAAAATCCTACATGCCCTTTTGGCAGAGATCCATCATTCACTTAACGTGTCCTGCTGAAATCAATTCATGTGTCAGGATTTGGAGAGCTAGAACAAAATTTGTTTGCTGATCCCATCCACAGATCACTCAAGAGGATTCATAAAGGTTGGCAAAAATACCCACAAACCCACATTCAATTTGCTGTGTAAAGTAATGCATCAGGGAATGACAGATTCCAGCAGGGAGGGGGAAAGGCTGATTGTACAAACCAGTTGGTCAAAGTCCACAAGCACCTCGAAGCACATGCAGTTACATGAAAGGGGATTTGCCTCCTTTGGTGATGGAAGAAAATGGCTTTTTTAGTGAAGAGTGTGCCCTGCTGAGGGGAAAAGTGAGGGCATGAGGAGGTGTTTCGGGGCTTGGGGCTGTGTGACACCGGGGCGTGGGGTGGTCACACAGCTCAGGAGGGGAGCAGGTCCCTCGGCCACTGGTGCTGGGTGTCCCTGCTGCCCGCGGGGCTTGGTGGCACTCCTACCTCCATTTCACCTGGGGCATGTGGAGAGGAACTGTGCCACTGCCTGCCCACCCTGGAGCAGGTGGAGAGTTTTCTCCTCCAGCTGCTCTTCACAGACCTCTGAGATGACTCCTGGTTCGGGATTCCCTGGCCTCTCTCTGATGTGGAATCACAGGAGCAGGAGTGTCCTGAGCTGGGGGGGCCTCCAAGGATGACTGAGCCCAGCTCCTCAACGCACATCTTCAAAGCTCCCGTTCAACTCACCCAGCACAGAGCCCAGCCAGAAGGAGTCCAGGTGCCTGTAAGTGCTGAGGAGGAGTTCTCGGGGCACAGGCTGCTCTTCTGCCTGCTGCTGTGCTGGGAGCATCACGTTCCTGCAACAGATACCAGGAGCACCTTGCTTGTTGAAATTATTCTTCATTAAAACACAATTAGCTGCATGAAGTAGAAAGGGGCTTTCTCTAATCTCCCGTTGTAAGAAAAAGGCCACGGATGCTGGTCAGCAGTGCCCACCTGCAGCCTCCTTGTTTCCCTGGTTTCACAGAGTGCAGCTTGGCACAGAGCACCAGGCTGGGAGGGCAGAGCTGTCCTGGCTCAGGCTGCAGCCCACTCCCCCTGCATGAACCCACCCACGGGCTGCTGTGCTGCTCCCCAGCCTCACTGCCTGCAGCCCCTCTGGTAAATAGTGCTGGGCATGATGTCACTCTTGCTTCCAGCAATTTGTTGAGTTGTAAATACCACTAATCAATTCCTGTGACTGAATCCTGTGACCTTGGGTGTAATCCATGACAACGCTGACTTTAATGTATTTTCTAGCCTTCGCAAAACTACTTTTAGCTGCCCTTTCCCATTAACTTCCCATCTCACTAATAAAATACTAAGAGAATTATATTCACCACTTCTGCCAATTTTAACCGGAAACGATTCTGACTAAGGAATATTAAATGTTGCACATTGACAGATCTGATCTCTGCTCATCATTGCTGGGGTCAGAGCCTCCTCCTCAGCCTTTTCTCAAACCCAGGCACACTTTGCAGCCCAGGGTCACCTGACCAGCTTTGAACTCAAATTTAAAGGGTTTTTTATTTATGCCCGAAGCAGGAGGGGGTGTGTGATCCCTGTCTGTGTGACAGTGTTTGTTGTGAGACTCCTCCAACTTGGAAACTTCCTTCTTTGAGGCCAGTGTCTCCTTCCTGCCTCTCCTGCCCTCCACCAAACTGGCGTGCAGACACTTTTGAAAATGATTGGTATTTGTTTCCACTTGGTTGTCTCCTAAAGCAGGAAGATTACTGTGCAGACTGGGGGGTTTTAATGGGTTTTGGAAGGGTGGTTTGGGGAGGATGAGCGAGCACAGGACACACAAACCATCTGACAGGAAGGATGGTTGCACTCAGAGGGTTTTTCCCTGACATCTGAGATGATTCCAGTGATACAGGCCCGTGTCCTGTGAACTGAATTGCTGTCACACAGATCCTGGGGGAAGGCTCTGCGGGCAGCAGCTGACCTGGGCAGCTTTCTCTGTCTCAGGGCTGCTGAGCTCTGACTCCACTGCAGTGCCACAGACCCTGTGTTTGAAGGGAGGCAGAGAGCTCTGAATGTGATCTGCCAGAACCCCTCGCTGTCCTTCTGTGATGACAGGAGGAATCTCTGCGTACTTGGCTTTTCCCCCGTGCCCGTTGCAGGAGCACAGGCGCAGCCAGCAGCAGATGCAGCCTCGTGGGGCTCTAAATCCCCATGGAGATTTCCCACTCGCACTTCTCAGTTCTGGCTGTAACAGCTTTGCTGGCTGCAGCAGAAATCCTGGTCGTTCCACCACACCAGGGAGAGAGCTGGGTGCTGCAAGGCTGGCTTTCATCTTTCCCTGTGCTGCTGCAGCACTTCAGCACCTCCAGGCCCCCCGGCCACTCTGCAGGGCCCAGCAGATGCCCCAGGCTGGTTCCTGCACCCTGAACGGGGTGGGCACAGCTGCAGCTGGGTGACGTGGGTGCGTGGGTGGCCAGGGCCTGCAAGGCTGACAGCGTTGCTGGAAAGTTTGTTCCCTAGAACCTGAACTTCAGATAAATAGTACATGCTGGCTGTAATTTAAATTCAATCAATATTCAGTTAAAAAATAAATAGAAAGCTTTTTAGATCGGTGATGTAAGGGAATGTTGGTTCAAGGAAGTAATTACATATTATGTAGAAAAAGTCAATTTAAGTCCTCAATAATTTACTTAAGTGATTTACTTGACTGATGTGTTGTCTTGACCCAGTAGGGCAGAGGAACAGACACTCAGTGATGGCAGAGTTCCAGCAGAACCAGCCCTGGTTACTGGCTGACATAAATCACCAGCCACTGTCTTGTTCCAGGTGTACACAGGTGCTATTTAAAACAAAAAAAGGTGATAAATTTTGTGTTTGTAAACATAACTCTGTCAAAACCAATCCTGTTTCTGGCAGATGAAGATGTTATCCGTGCCTCTTGCTAAGGCAATATCCATTTTCAGGAAATAAAGTTCCTAGTGTATAATTAGCTCAAATTGGCCGACGTGAGGGCAGTGGGGATGGGTGGTGGGATTAACAGGAGAGCTGGGAGGGAAGGGATGAACTGGAGAGCTGTGGGGACAGGGGCAGGGTGGCTGCTGGTGGCCCGGGGAGGCTCTGGGCTGCCACCACAGGGCAGTGGCTTTTTAAGGATGCTCTTTGGACTCTTCCAGATTGCATTCCATACGTGTGGAAGACAGAGATTGCAATCTGTAGCCATGACAACGATGCTGCTGTTCCCTGCTTGCTGCACCTGTGACACAAGGGGCCTTTTAAAAATCACTTCTTGTGCCCTGCTCTCCCTTTAGAGTCGGCAGTGAACCCTGAAAAGATGAACCCAGGGTGCACGGGGTGCGTGTGCTGGGCTCTGAGCTTGGGCCTGAGCTGCACCAAGTCTCAAAGAGCAGCACTGAGCCCCACGTGCTCGCTCCAGACAGACCTGAGAGCAGCTGAAATCTGAGTTCGGGATTACACCAAATGTCTGCTGGCATTCCCAGGCAAAGCTGCATGGTCCAACACATTTAACAGCTCCAAGCAACCCGTCAGTCCCCTGTCACACCCCTGTTTCCCTGTTCCTTGCTGCCTCGAGTGCTTGTAGCAGCAGTGCCAGAGCTTATGTGGCCTCTTGGCCTCCAAGTGCCTTCCCTGGGCCACTGGAACAGGCTCCGAGCCTGCTGGCGTGTGCCCCGTGTGAGCAGAGCATCACTGGAAGGCTCCAAGACCCTGAAGACCACCGAGTTCCAGCCCCACCTGGTGCACAAGTGAAGGTGTGTGCACCAGGTGTGGCCTCCTGAAAACCCCTCTGAAAATGCCAAAAAACCCCTAAACCTGTACTCCCTGTACTCCCTGGAAAATTATTGGAATATGGTTCAACGAGTGCTATTTCAGCACTAGCACTGGTACGTGTGACATCCCTGTAACTCCCATGGACTGCAGACCACCAGCTCTAGGAAGGATCTCTGGGAGAAGCCACCTCAGTACCAGGGAGGAAAACCAGACTGATGGTAGCTGGACAGGGTGGTGGTGAGCAGCAAAATGTAGCTGAATTCTTCATTTAAGAGTGGTGAGCACCAAAATGTAGCTGAATTCTTCATTAAACAATGTGGCTTTGCAATTACAACATGAACCTGGGGCAGACAGGACCCAGGAAACCACTGTGGGGAGGGGACCCCAACACGTGTTTGGAACGTAGCAAAAATGGCTACTGGCAATTTTTCACATATATTCTTCCAGTAATAAGTAGCTTAACGAATCTTGAGCTTGGTTATGTAACGAGATCATTAGATCAGCATTTGGGACCTATTTGCTGTGACAGGAAAACAATACACCTGTGATCTATGGTGGGCTGGGTGGAGATCTCCAACTTCAACAGTAAAGATGGTTGATAAATAAAATTAACATGATAGCCCTGAAATAGTACTGCTGGTTTGTGTATTGCAGCTCCAACCAGGTGTTGAATTTCGTTGTCAAAGAATTAACCTGAACTTCAGCCCTCTCAGGTCTTCAGTCTCTTCATAAAGCCTATAAATATCACAGACAAGGCTTATGTCATTAGCCTCTTAATGTTATAAACATTTAATGAAGTTAAATTTGAAGTACAACACATTGTAAAATCGATCTGATCTTGTTGGGGAGACAAAGGGAAGAAAATTGTTGGAGTCATTTGGAAAACAAATTAAGAATTACATTCACTTAACTTTGAAGTGGATGAAAAATTAGGGCCAGGACAGATAGAGCCATTGTATTTCCCAGGCCAGGAGGGCCGGGGGCAGGGGAGGCTGTCTCAGGGGAGGATGGAGGATGCTCCCTGACACGGGCTGCCAGCACCCTCCACGGCAGGCAGCCCCCATCCATCACCCGGGGCCTGACAGGCAGCCCTTTCCTCCAAATTGGAGGAATTCCACTCGAAATATTGCAGCTGGGACGCCTGTGCCTCGGAGCAGCCACTCCAGCAGCGGGAGCTCCCTGTGCCTGTGAGCTCAGGTGGGCACGGCTCCCTCCCCGGGAGCATCCCTCGCCCTGCCGGGGATGCTCTCCTGCTCCCGGCCCGGCTCCTGCCCCCAGCACGGCCCTGGAGCTCGCCTGGCTGCAGGACAAAGCCCTTCCTCCTGCCAGGGCTGCCCTGGAAGTGGCTTGCCAAGGACTGGGCTGGAGGGTGAGGTTCTCCCACCCTGCTCTGAAGCGGGCACGGGGGCTTTGCTGGCGGCCAGCTCAGTGTCCTGGCAGGGTTTACCAGCACCCAGCCTCTCCTCCAAGGGCTGAGTGGGCTGGAAAGAAATAAATAAAAATAAATAAACCCCGGTTGGTGAAGGTTTACTGTGTAAAAGTCCGGGACAATGAAGAGGAAAAAGTGAAGGGCAAGGGAGGTGTTAAAATGCTGCAGACACCAACCCGCTCGGAGGAAAGTGTATTTGTTCTTTCTTTTTAAAACTCATTATTTATTTTCTCTATTCTTCAGACCTAATGTCTCACTAATGAATTCCAGGGGGATTTTTGAATCATGGTGATATCATGGGTTAAACCCCTTCTCTACTTTTTGAATGTAAATTCTTTTTGACATTCTTAGTTATTGCAGAGCATTGACTTCTTTCCTACAACAAAACCAAACGCTCTTTGGTTTTGCATAGTTAACATTTTGCTAATGGGTAGCCAAGATTCTCTCAGCAGCTCAACAACATTTTCTAAAGCACACTGGCGTTGTTGTAGCAACTGGTGGCTGATCTGTGAATAAAGCAGATGTCATTGTGGCAGGATAAAGGGAGAATAATCTATCACCCGGCCACTGCCACTCCTGCCCAAACAAGTCATCAAAATGACAACTTTGGTGTGTAGCCATTAATTCAGGTCCATGGATGCCCTTATCTCATCTCGTTATTATATCAACCAAGGGAATGCTACAAACACCCAGAGTTTCCCAGCCCCTCTCCGTTGTCTTTCTGAGGAAGTGCAGCCTGGATATGCCCAGGCACTGAGGGTTTGCCAGCTTCCTTTTAGGCTCTGATTGATTTTGCTCTGTCGTCCAAGCTGCTCTGGCCTAAATAAACACAATATATATTCTGGGATGCTTTTTTTTCTTTACTGTTTAATCTGAATTCAGCTCATGTGGCTCGCAACTAAAGATGGGCAAGCATCAAAATATTCTGACAGGTGCCCGAGCTGAGCACAAAAGCAGAGACAGGAGCAGAGAAATTGCCTTTCTAACTTCTCAGAAAGGCTTTAATCCATTTATTATTTTTTTAGCTTCTGTCCTAATTCTCACAGTTTGTACTTAGTTGGTGCAACTCCCTGACCCCAGTGAGTCACCTCACATCCCCCTCTTTTGGTGGCAGCAGATGCCATGTGCTTTAACACTGACCTATTAAACACTTCCCATTAGACCATTCCCTGCCTTTTTCCTGTGCTTCCAGTGCTGAGGCATCACAGCAATGTGCCCCTGTGCTCTGTGGAGGCTTTGAGCTGAGTTCCAGCTTGCCAGAGGCTGTTTGCTCCCTCTGTGGAGCTGCTGCCCACATCCCCTCTCTCAAAGCCTGCTCTGCTATCTCCTCTGCCTCCCAGCCCTGCTGATCACTTGACTCGAGGAGACAAAACACGAGACCAGGTTGCTTCCATTTCCCTGGTGCATGACTCATACTTAATGTGGAGGTTATATTAATTACTGTGTGCTCAGCATTTAATGAGCCTGGGAAGGAGCCTCCTCTCCTCAGCTACACAGAGCACGCAGGGAAATCACTGCGTGCAGAGAATTCATTTCCCAAACTCAGATCTGGGTATGTATTTCATACAAGGAGGGGAATCAGTCATTGCTCGAGTTCCTTACAAAAAGGATGGCAGAGGCTGAGAAATCTGGGCCACAGTCCTGATTCTCTCACAGGCTGCCTTTGTGCCCACTGGCCAACCCTCCTGGGCTCTGTGTCTCCTGATTTCCTGTCTGTTTGTACAATAGTGGCTGGCTGAGACCAGGCTCAGCGCAGAACATTTGGGCACCTCGACATCACAGCATTAGGGAAGGCCAAGTGGAATAATCCTGAGGTTTTTTAATATATAGATTTTTTTTTTTTTAATGAATGGCATATATTCCAGTCCTGTGTGATGGCATTATGGTCTAACACTACTGCCTGTACTGGATCCTCTCTGTCTTTCCCCACTGACTCCTTTCTCAAGGTGATGGGTATTTAACATCCTCTGTAGGACTTAAATAGCTTCAAAAATACACTGCATGTGATGTCCATAGTGCATATTTCCATGGGCCCGGGCGCAAAAGAAAAGTTGCTAGGTAAAAAATTTAGTGTGAGAAACAACTCACAAACCAGGTTTCTTGCTGATTCAAGGGAATGGATACTTGGATTTGGCTCGATCCAAATGAAATTGCACTGTGGGCTGTGTAGCAACGGGGCAGGCTGAGCTTTGGCTGCAATCTCTCCATTCTGCCAGGCCCCTTCTGTTCCCTGGTGGACTCAGTAGTGCGCCCTCCCTGCACTGATTTCTTCAGGGGTTTTCCTTCTCATGCTTTTCCCTCTGTATCCCAAAGCATTTCTGGGTTGCACTCTGTCTGTTACAGGCCTTTAGTTTCTTTATCTTTCAAATGTCATTTTCTCTCTCCTAGTTAGAATCATGGAACATCCTAAATTGGACAGGACTCTCAGGAATCATCGAGTCCGACCCCTGGCCCTGCACAGACACCCCAAATCCCACCCTGGGCATCCCTGGCAGCGCTGTCCAAATGCCCCCGGAGCTCTGGCAGCCTCGGGGCCGTGCCCATTCCCTGGGCAGCCTGGGCAGTGCCCAGCACCCTCGGGGGAATAGTCTTGTCCTGATCCCCACCCTAACCCTGCCCTGGCCCAGCTCCAGCCGTTCCCTCGTGTCCTGTCCCTGTCCCAGGGAGCAGAGATCGGAGCTGCCCCTGCGCTGTCCCTCGGGAGGAGCTGCAGCCCCCGCTGAGGCCGGACCTCGATCTTCCCTTCTCCAGCTGAGCAAACCAAGTGCCCTCAGCCACCTTTGTACGGCCCCTCCAGACCCTTCCCCATCTTCACTGCCCTCCTTTGGACACTCTCCAGCAGCTTTAGATCTTCCTTACACTGCACTGACCAAACCTTCAGACAGAGTTCAAGGTGAGGCCGCCCCAGGGCAGAGCAGGGTGGGACAATCCCTGCCCAGCCTCACCAGCCATGCTGGGCCTGGTGTCCCCAGGACAGGGATGTCCCCCCTGGCTGCCAGGGCAGTGCTGACTCCTATCCAGCTTTCCATCCACCAGGATTCCCTGCCCTTCAGACTTGGAGACCACCTGGCTCCGTGGACTGCTTTGGTTCCAAGCTGGGGATGAGGGACAGCGTTGGTTAATTTGGGACAGTCACAGTGTGCACTTCCTCATGTCTATTATAATGACAAATCTGAAAATATTGTCAGAAATACTTACGCAGCATCTCAGTTTGAATTTGTGCACCCTGACTGCAGACTGCGACGTTTCTCTTTTTAACAAATCGATTTCAAAGTGTGGTCAGTTAAAAACAGTTTTGTAATCCACAGGAGAGTTCATTAAGAGCCTTGTGCAATATGGTATGTAGCCATTATTTTCCTTTTCTAAGTTACTGTGTCCCCTTACAATAACTTTACCAAATGAGCCACTTAAGAGTACATTTTAAGGATGTTTTCAGTTTAATTATCACTGCTGAAAGACATATCTCCATTAGCTTTGTGCATACATGGCAAAGAAAACTTAATCACTGACTGATCCATGTTTTATTTTCTAGTATCAAGCTGAGTGAATTCAGGTTAGCTGTCCTTTTGAAAAGGCCGAGAGGTAAAGTCCTTAAAACTTATTTGGGAATCCCGAGGCAGGGCAGCTTCATTTCCACAAACTGGGGTTCCACTATGGGATGAGGAAGGGAGAGTCCACAATTAACAGCCTCCCAACCTGCAGCCAGGCTTTTCCCCCTCTGCTTCCCACTCTTCCCCCTGCTGCCCCTGCCCCTGGCTGTGTTTCCTTTCCAGCCCCACCCAGGTCCCCCCGTGCCCGCAGCTCCCCTGGCACGGCCCATGTGAGGATGGATTTTCTCTGCAGGGCTGCACTGCCCCGCACCCGGGTGCGTTTCTGTGCCCTTGGGCGGCTCTGCCCCACGGCAGCACAGAGCTCTTCCATCCCCCAGCACAAAGCCCAAACTCTGCTCGGGGGGAGGGAGATCCGCAGACCCCTAAATCTCCTCCCTGCTCCCGTTTGTTCTCCGTGCCAGTCGAGCCCACTTAGCAGAGGAACAATTAACTCCAGACTCATGGCACGTTCTGATGGGCCAGATTGCTCCTAGCTGGGATGACACAGCCAGATTTCCAAATACTTTCTAGTTGAATGCAGCATTTGGTTTTCCTTGCTCTTTAATTCATAGTTCCCAAACTGCTATTCCAGTTATTAAACAAATCAACTTTTCTTTTCCTTTTTTTCTCTCCATTTTCTCATCAGCAATATTGTAAAATATAGGGAAAATGTGTACCAAATTGTATTCCTTGTGCATCCAGTTTTTTATTATTGTGAGTAAAACTGTTCAAAGGTATTTGTCCTTCAATAATTATTCTGCTAGCTGTACATGGCACATCACTGCATACGGAAATTTACAGGAAGCAGGAGTTTTACACATTATTTTTCCTATGGTAAAAACATGCTGCAAAAGTAACAATTTGTAAAGTAACTCTAATCAGTGAGGAAAACACAGTTTTAACTATGATATGGTATTCACTACATCAAAACCCAATACAAACTGAGGGGAGGGAGATTCCAGTATTAAACTTTAGATCTGAATTATTTAACCATAATACAGGGTTGTAATGAACATCCCTACTGTGTGTGGTTGCGTTTTATATCTTGTTGTGTGGAATTTAGAAGGACTAAGAGCAGTGACTCAATGACCAATAAAAATTTGCTTTTATATGGACAAGTCATAAGTTTGAAGGTAAATTAGTTTAATAACTTTATTCTGATATCCCATTCTGGTGTCCGAATTGAACAAAAATTCTATTTTGTGTGAAGTGGCAGGTCTGCAAAGAAACTGTATTAACCCTGGCCATTCATTGCTAGGATTGGGTACTGCTGTGTTCTTAAATAATATACATACAAGGAATGAGTGAAAACCCAATCCTAAAAGGTGGGTTGTCAAGCTTGGCAGCATCTTTTGTGATGCTTCTGCTCCCCTTCTCAGGAATTCTCTGTTTTGGCAGTGCTGGGGGGAGTTTTGGCTGGGAAGGCTCAGTGCCCAGAGCTCAGAGCTGTCCCACCTGCTCCTGGTGGCACTTGCAGCCTGCAGGGAGCCAGTGACACCTTCACTGCCTGGGGGGATCCTGCAGCCTGTGGGGAGGAGAGAACCTGATCTGTCCCAGCCAACCTGCAGGGCCATCTCTGACACTGGGCCACCATTCTTACCCAGTGAAAAACAACAGTAAAATTAGATGTAATTCTTTTATCAGTCACAAATGAGTTAAGCAGGAGGAACAGAGGGATTCTAAATGCAGAGAAATATTTACCACTCGAATGTCTGAAGAAATCAGCAGTGATAAAAAGGAAATGCCACAAAGGGAATGCAAAACAGCTTAGCTGGGCTCCGAAAAACAAGTGAGTAGTCTTTAAATTTGCCTCTTTAAACTTGTCCAAATGTTTTTCTGGATTTTTGGGCTCCGGCCTTTTAGGGGAGAAGAATAACGTAAATGCCAAAAGGAGCTGGACAAAAAGTGAGCTTTGTATCCTATCTCTGAGAATCAGACGATGTGTGTCATGCTAGTTATTACAGTCACAGTCTACAGTCTTCCCCTGATGGAAATCAGATTTGACAGCAGCACAATGCAGAGGTTTAACTGACAGCACACACAGCACATTTGCGAGTCATAACGCCACAGTTTAATGACTGACGCATGTGGGAAGCTAATTCGGATTTTTTTTTCTTGAATGGGATAAATGAGCATCCAGTTAATACCAATCATGAATTCAAGCCATGTGACAAAATTGATGCTACATACCCTGTTCTTGTTTTGCATATTCTGCAAACTGGGCTGCAGGAAAAGAGCCAGTTTGTACACACATCCGGAGAGAAAGTTCATTCTGCTTTCTGACACATCCACCAATTGCAGCTGAATGCATCCAGCTTGCTGCTGTTGTGTTCACAAACTAATTACCCTCTCTCTGTTAAATAGCCTAAGAATTACAAATTGTATGCCTGTTTTGAGAAAAAGTACAGGTTGAACAAGCAGACGTAGTATAAATAAAATATTTATATAAAAATAGTCTCTTACAAAATATACTCTCTTATCCTATGGTTGATTTTTCCAAAAGATGGAATTTTGTCTGGATTTTCTTATTTTTAGACATATTCCAAACAGGATTTTATTAATGCTTCTTTCTTTAATCGAAGAAAAAAAAAAATAACCACAAAAACTGGTAAAGATTTGTAACCCCTACCACTCCACTTTTGTTCCAGACAACTAGCAGCAAACAGGAGGAAACAAACAAACAAAAACCCCAAAATACAGTGTGTTCGTGTATGTACATATATATAAAGACGCCAGCTTTTGACCTTAAACATCCAGTACTGTAGAACATATCCTGCAAGTCCAGCTAATAGAAATATCCTAGTCAAGAATAATATATACAGCTCCAGTTTTTCCTTGCTGATCCTACAAAATTATTCCACAAAGAAAGCCAGCTATCTACTTTAATTGCAGAATAGTTCCAAAAAGGTTGGTAAAGTTCTTTCTTTTAATTAAATAAATTAATATTAGTTTTATCTGAATAAATTGTTAAATATTGCTATTATTATGCCCACGTGTCCCAAATCCCTGTGCTAAAACCTGCAGCTCACACACACACACACGAGAAAGACAGAAAAAGCAGCGTCCACAGAACCCTTCCACAGCTCCCCTTGCTGCAGCAAGTGCTGTGACGTGGAAAGGTGGGCAAGACCAGGAGAAGCTTTTCAGGGGTGTAGAAGCCGAAATCTGCGTCATCCCCACGGTCCCACGGGCAGTTCACGGGCAGGCTCTGTCCGTCCCATCCTGTGCAAAGCCCTTTGGTGGGGGCTTCCCCCGACCCCTGCCTGCCCTCGCACACAGAGGTGTTTGACCATCTCCTTCCCAAGCCAAGAGTCAGCGGCCACACCCAGAGGTTTCTCCCCGGCTGGTGTCTCTCCACAAGGCTTCTCCCTTCCGAGGTGCAGGCTCACTGAGATGATCCTTTTCTCTCTCTTCTGCGTGCTGGTGGCCCGGGGTGGGGTTTGTTTGTTTTNGCTCCATCCACCAGCGCTTCTCCCCAGCAGTTCCTCTCAGGTACGTTGAGTGCAAAAGTCTCCGGGGCCGGGGCTCACTTACAGGTGTACACCTCTGTCCTCTCGCTGCACGTGTTGCACTTCACGTAGCAGCACCAGTGGAACTTGCAGTTGCACTGCCACACCCGCGAGTACTGGTGCGTGTTGTAGCCGCGGCCGCAGCACATCAGGTCGCAGCCGCTGGCCTGCTGCGCCGTCTTGTTGCACATCCTGCCCTGCGTGNAGAGAAGAGAAGAGAAGAGAAGAGAAGAGAAGAGAAGAGAAGAGAAGAGAAGAGAAGAGAAGAGAAGAGAAGAGAAGAGAAGAGAAGAGAAGAGAAGAGAAGAGAAGAGAAGAGGCTGACTTTATAAGAGTCTGAAATGCCTCTACCCACGTAAGCAACAAAACGTGAGAAGAGAAGAGAAGAGAAGAGAAGAGAAGAGAAGAGAAGAGAAGAGGAGGGCTCCATCCACCAGCGCTTCTCCCCAGCAGTTCCTCTCAGGTACGTTGAGTGCAAAAGTCTCCGGGGCCGGGGCTCACTTACAGGTGTACACCTCTGTCCTCTCGCTGCACGTGTTGCACTTCACGTAGCAGCACCAGTGGAACTTGCAGTTGCACTGCCACACCCGCGAGTACTGGTGCGTGTTGTAGCCGCGGCCGCAGCACATCAGGTCGCAGCCGCTGGCCTGCTGCGCCGTCTTGTTGCACATCCTGCCCTGCGTGCCCACGCTGCCCGTGACCGGGTCCTCCTCGCAGTAGTTGGGCGATTTCTCGATGTACACCAAGTCCGTGTCCATGGGTTTGCGGTAGGAAAGGGGCTTCTTGATTTTGAGGAAGGTGGGGCGCTTGTTGCGGCTGGCCCTGACGGGCTCCACCTGCACGGCCTCGTTGTACTTGTCCTTGAGGATGTAGCCCAGCTCCCGGAACTTGGGCAGGGTCGTCCAGCAGGTTTTAGTGGTGCAGGATCCCGAGACCCCGTGGCACTTGCACTCTAACTTCATGTTTTCCTCCAGGATCTGTGGTTAGAAGAACAAAGGAGGATGCGTTAATACAAGAGAGACTCCCCTCGGAATACCAGGGCTGCCTGGTGGTGACACTCAGGGATGGGTTTGTGCCACCAGACACAGCCCACGCTGCTGTCCCAGGCAGCAAATGCTCGTTGGGATGATCTGGTTCTGCCTGTGAAGCTGATTCCCCTCTGCACTGCGAGCTCAGCAGGGAGGGAAACTCTGCCTAATTCACAGCCGAGGGACCAAAGCTGAGATGGGACCCTCCTGAGCCACAGCTTTCCTTCAACCTGACTGCCCAGTGCTTCGTGTCTGTCTGGGCTTGGGCACAGGGCAGGGAAATGAGGAACTGGCAGAGAATCACACCTTTGCATGAGATGCCCCACGCAGAATGCTTGCAGAGCTCAACAACAGGGGCCAGAACTCCACTTTTGTAAACAAAGGTTCAAAAATAAACTGCGCCTCAGTCCTTGCACATGAAAATGCCATGAGGTGGAGCAGGAGAGGAACAAGCAGATCAGCTCTGCCAGTGCCTATCCCGCTGCAGGTTCCACATTTATCAGCAGTGAAGGACAGGTGTATTATTCATACAGGCATCACCAGTTCTAAATGTTACAACTTAGTGCTCCAGTTTGGAATACTGAGCATTATTTTTGATATACCACAGTCAAGTACACTTCTGGAAGGCTTGAAATAATTTGCCTCCTGTCACACGGAGCATACAGACACCACAGCCACTTTGCAAGAAAACCTGGTCTGTCCTAGAGCATAAAGGGTGAAGGTAAAGATGAGGAATCTGTTTGATATTTTGTCATCAATTCTTGTTTAAAAATTTCTTCCTCTTTAATACTATAAAGCATCTCAAACATCTCAACATCATGGCTCAGTCCAACCTGTCTTGTGTCCTCCTCCTTGCAGGGCTCTCTCCTGCCTGAGTTGTCACTACTTTCCTTTTGAGGATAACAAGCTTCATCTTCCCTTCCGCCCTCACATCCCTTGGAACTCTGTCCCTGTATCTTCTCCTGCCGTTTACCAGCCCAGTCTTTGCCAAATAAAACCAGAGACCAGCTCAGTCCCTGCCCTGTGGCCTGAGCCCCACAGCTGACCCCAAGCAGCGGCGACACTGGGGTCACGCAAGCGAGCTCACCCAATTCCAGCAATTAACTTCCCACTGGCCTGTACTTGAAAGAGGCCACAATAATTTTGATGATGAAATTCTGCCTAACCTGGCAGGGACCAGCACTGGAAAGCCCAGCCAGAGGGATTATCAGGGTTCAGGGAGTGGCCATGTAATTTTTTCCCCTGAGAAAACCCAGCTGATCCGTGCAGCTCCAAACCTGGGCAGCCGGGAAGGCTGGAGGGAGGTCGGTGATATGGAAATTGGAATTAACCCTTTGTTACAGCCTCTCCCTTCAGTTCTGGGTGTTTGGAAACAGCAGACACTGTCACTGGCCGTTTTCAGCAGAGAACAGCAGCCTGCACTGGAGGAGCCAAGCCCAGCTCCAAGGCTGGACACGAGTGTGGGGACCCTGAGCCTAAAGCCTCAGTGGGAGCTGGGGGTGGCACGGAGGGAGCACTGATCTCTCAGAGAGGAAGGTGTCCCTGCCCACGGAACGGGGCTTAGAACGAGATGAACTTTAAGATCTCTTCCTATGCAAATCGTTCTGTGGTTCTGTGGTTTTTTGATTCTATGAAATCGCTTTATTTTTATTTCAGTCTATGAGCAGATGGTCAGCACACGTGGGCTGAAGGCAGGATCACAGCCCTGGAAAGCACAGGTCCAAGCCTTTGACACAGCACATGCCAGGTCCCGTTTTGTGCTATTGGTTTTAAATCAGTTTCTCATGCAAATTATCTAATGACTGCCCCAAAACTCAGATGTGAGAAACTTCCACATTCAGATCTACATCTTAACCTCTGCTCAAGCTTTGGCTTTATCTTGTTATCTTGAGTTTCTCTCTCAGCCACTGCATACTTCTTTTATTGCTCACTCATTCATAAGGCAGGACACTTCGAAGATAGATGAGGAGATGGAAAAGGAGTTATAGCACAGAAACCGGAAAAATAACATAAATTCCTTTAGCCTCATTTGTACCTTTGTAAAAGCTCTCTTTTTTTAAATTGAAACTAGCCAGGGATACATTTCTCAGCCTTAATTCAATCCCTGCTCTTGTAGAAGGGGCTGGCCTTACATCCTGGTACGATGTTCAAACTTGCAACAAAATATTTCCAACTCCGCCATGGGGATCCGCCAAATTGGCTGAAACATTAACACAAAGCACATCATGTGTCATCCATCCAGGCAGGCCTTTTTCCCCAAGCGTAGTTAAGCAGCCTAAATTGCCTTTTGGTTGCTTTCATTGCCATCCCGTTGGCAGCCAGCAGCCTCAGAGGGATGAGAGCTCCCGGGGAAGGAGCTGAGCCAGCGGCCGCGGGTCTGGGCTGGGCTCCGGCTCTGGCCACCCCACAGAGGCCAAACACAGCCAGCCCAGCTCTGCAGGGCTCAGCTAAGCCTGGCCACGGGCACTGGGCACAGGAAGGTCTGGTTTGGCCTGAGCAGGGGAAGTTTGAGCAAGACCAGCTGACCCCCTTGCCAGGGGTCCTTCCCAGACACCCAAAAACCCTTGGAGGGGGGATAGAAAGGAGCAGAGGGATGAGACAGTGCTACTTTGTCCTTCTCTTTTCCATTTATTGTTTTTTGTGTTTTCCTAAGGTTTACTGGGTGCCTGTCCCTTTCCCTCTGCTCTCCTCAGAGGTGCCAGGGGTTCCACTCCTCCGAGCTGGGGTCTCTCTGCCACACCTGCCTCATTCAGGGCCCTGCTCTCTGCCCCTGAGCCTCCCCCTCCAGACCTGCCCCTCTCACCCAGCCTCCCCACCCACCTGTGGCTCCAGCCCTCTCCCTGCTTCTCCACCCTCCTCACGGGGCTCTGGGGGCCGTGCTCTGCAAACCCAGCATTTAAAGCACTGACCCCACAGCCTGTGCCAAATGGGCTGCCTGGAACTGGAGCTGGAGCTGTCTGTCCTCAGCAGGAGCAAACCCTGCAGGGGTCACTCGATGGGTTTGTGCACCCTGAGAGCAGCTGCTTGGACTATTGGTTTCACATAAAATGAGTGCACGGTGGTATTTTAATACTGTTGTATTATTCCAGTGGCCTCTGATGAATCAGTGCCTGTAATAAGGGGTTCTTTGGGCAGGGACAGCAGGCCACAGTCTTTTCCTTGGTTTCTGTGAGCCAAAAGCAGCGCCCTCCCCTTAAAAACTTGGTCTGTGTTAAAACCAGAAAGCCTTCTTCACCTTTTATATCAGGATTTGTGTCCTTGAAGGAATTATCCAGCAGCTCATGCTTTTTACACTAGATTAAAACTTTAGGTATGTTACAGCCTGACTTTTCCTAAAATGTAAGAGCCTGGAGGGCACAAAATTTAAATCCCAGATCCCCTGTTCCTTACCAAATGACCACATCCAGCTCCATCAGCCACGGGAAGTAAATCTGTATGCACCAGTGAGTGCTCTGAACTGGATTAAAGGCAGACAAAGAGCTGGAGTTCTTTTAGCTTTGTCCACTTTTCCTTTGAGCTCCTACAGCAAACTGTCAGTACTTGTTTCTCCCTCTCTCTCCCTCTGCCATTCGCCTCTGGGAAATATTTTGTGTGGGGAGAGCTGGGGCTGGCTCTCCCTGCCGATGCTATCTGCAGATGCAGCACCTTTGGGCCGTGCCCCGAGGAGCAGAGCAGGTTTCCTGTGCCCCGAGCTCTGCAGGGATGAGCAGGGATGAGCAGGGCTGGCCATGCCAGGGGCTGCGTGGTCCCGCTGTGGCCCTGGGCCTGGCCCAGCCTGGGCTCCTGGCTGTCCCACCCCGCCGTGGGGGCACCTGCAGAGCTGGTTCTGTGCTCAGAAACACTGCTCACACCCGGGCAGGCTTTGCTCAGCTCGGAGTCTGCCCCGAGCTGCTCCGTGCTGGGCTCCCAGCACCCGAACCAGCCGGGTGCCCAAAGCATCCAAACCTGCGGGGTTCCCAAAGCACCCGAACCTGCCGGGTGCCCAAAGCACCAGAACCTGCCGGGTCCCCAAAGCACCCGAACCTGCCGGGTCCCCAAAGCACCCAAACCTGCCGGGTGCCCAAAGCACCCGAACCTGCCGGGTTCCCAAAGCACCCGAATCTGCCCAAAGCACCCGAACCTGCCGGGTTCCCAAAGCACCCCACACCTCCACACCCCTGGGCTCAGGGACTGCCCAGCCCTGGCTCAGCCACCACAACCCTGCAGCCACGGCTGTGCTGAAGGAGCTACACCCAAATCTGGAGATCACCACCCCTGCAGATCACCCCAGCTGCAGCAGGGCTCCCATGGAAATGGGATCAGTGCAGGGCCAGGGACCCTGCGCTGCTGCAGCCAAAATAACCCAGCCCCAGCCTGTGTGTGCAGCCCAGGAACTCGTGAGACTCTGGCTCCTGCCCCACCAAGGCCGTGATCTCACCTAATTTTGTCTGACATCAGATCACCTGGGTCAGGAAGTCCCTGGCTGCTGCAAATGCCTGCACACACGCCTTCACTGAAGGTCCAGGAAAGCACAACTGCTGGCAAAATGAGATCTCCATCCCACAGAAGGACATGCAGGGCTTGGAGAGAGGCCACGACACTTCTGTGGGCTGGGGAGGGCCAGGGAGAGATGCCCCTTTCAGCTGGTGGGAGGTGAGGATTTGTGATTTTTATCATTACAGGGGAAACTGTAGCTCCTTAAATAAGACAAAGCTCCTCAAACTTCAGGAATGATGTTGAGATACCTTTGTTTTTCTACTGAAAAGGATCTATTGAATAAAAATAACGTTTTAAGCTAATAGAATAAAGCCATGTCTTATTTAGTCTTTCAGCAAAATAACTTGAGAACCAAATCATGTGCAGAGCACGTGGCAGTGAGGTGTAGAGTGAGAGCAGGCATGGGAAAGGGCACTGGGTGGAGGTGTGGCACTGACTGGACAGACAGCAAAAGGACTGTGTCTCCTAAACCCACCAGGAAACCTCTCTGCCACTCGTTTTATCCAAGTGTGAGATTAACCTCAAAGGGATGCTGCTGCTTAGGTACCTTGCAGGACTGTTCTAGCACCCAGGCTCTGAGATCTGAGGGCAGCACAAGCAACACTTGGTGCTTCTTGATTGGAAAAAAAAGAACAGGAGAGAGCACAAAAAAGGAAACCCTGCTGTCAGAGACAAATCCTATGGAACTTCTAAGAAATGTGAGAAACTGCATTAAAAAACCCACTCAAATGCAAGTTTAAAATTAGCAAAGGCGTACTTAAACAGAAAAGATGGAAAATATTCCTGTCAGTGGATGGCCACTAAGGATGCACACAGAGCTGCTGTCCAACAGGCTCTGCAGAGCACATTGTGCACTGATATCCTCTGGCAAACTGGCTGGGATGAGCTTGGAAACCATCCTGTCCCACACTGAGTGACTCATTCCAGACAGGCTTTGATGCCTCACTCGAACATCTTATGAAGATCTTATTAAGCCCAGCCAAAAGATCTTTTTTCTCATGTTTTTTGATAAGTAAATCTGTGCAAAAGAATATCTGAAGTCAGTATCAAACAACTTTGCTCCCTCGCACCGTGAGCTGTGACTGTCCCAGAAATCCTGCTACCCCAGGCAGGCTGAGCCATTTTTCTCATTACAAGAATTTTTTTGTGTTTTAAATCAAAAAATGAGTGGGGAATCACCACAGCATGTGGCCTACATCAATCAAACCACTTGTGCACTTCCTTGGAATAGGTGTCTCAGGAAGATCAGGGAACGTGCTGCTCTGAGGACGGGTTATGGGGAGAGCCAAGAACATTCTGATAAATTACACCCTGCTGCAAGCACCACAGCTGGGTGGGATTTCCCAGCACCACCATCTACCTTCACCAAGGGATATTCTGTTTTAAAGAGCAGAAAAGCCTCTTCCAGATTTGAAGTCATGACACCCTCAAAAATGAAGACTTCAGGAATTTTATACCCTCATAAGCTTAACTTTTGTGTCCTGTTTGTGACCTCTCTCTGTGCCACCCAAAGCAGGAGGTTCCTTTCGTTTCTTACACACCCTTATATAGAGTTTTGTATTTATTTTTGTACTTTCTGCCTGGAACATGAGTTGCCCTTTACTTCATCGTTATAAAAAATTGATCACATGCAGCAGTGATTTTTGAAATGCAGCTTCTATTTCCACAGTCTGTCAAACAAGCAAAGAACAAGTCCCAGTCAGGCTTTCTGTGAGCTCACAGCGCTCATGCCCTGCTGCCAGCACCTGCAAGCAGAGTGAGATGCTCTCCTCCTTCCCTGGGCAAGTTGTGCTGTTTAAATCAGAGCCCTTCAGTCACTAACACTGTGCAGAGGAGCAAATGAGCCAGGCCAGTAAAAGCTGAGAGGAATGCAGCAAAAAGTATTTTCTCCTGCATATTTTTCTTATACTTCTGATAACCTCCATGACTTGCCGTGTACTAAATCAATTTATCACCACTTCTGGGTCCAGAAAATAAATTTCACAGAAGGCTTTTGCAGTTGTTATTTTTGAAGAAGAGCTGAACTCGGGACAAAAAGGTGAGATTTAATGAGATGGATTCTCACACAGCCTAATGAATGCTCTCCTCAAACCATAAGGCCTGGCCCTTGCCTTTTGCAAGCTGCAGGAGCTGCTCTGTGAAATAAAACAAGGTGTCATAATCCCTCAGAGCCACAGAAACATTTAGGGGGGAAAAGCCCTCCAAGATCACCAAGTCCAAGCTGTGCCCAGTGCCCACCTTGTCCCCAGCCCAGAGCTCTGAGTGCCACACCCAGGGTGTCCTTGGACACCTCCAGGGACTCCAAACCTCCCTGAGCAGCCCCTGCCGATGTTTAACAAAGAAATTTGTTAAATTTCTTCCACATTTAATTTAAATGTTTAATTTAAACCCCTTCCACAAAGAAATTCTTCCTGAGAATTCGGATTCTCCCTCTGCTTTCTGTCACCGAGGGGTCCTCCTAGGAGAACTCCTTATCTGCCAGCTGCTCTTGGGATAAACCACCCAAACCCTCTTTTGGTTCCCCAAAAGTAACTGTGCCATGCACGTGGCTCGGGCTCTGAGCTTGCCCAGCCCTCAGAAGTCCTCTCTGACCACTCTGCCAGTCTAACCATGCTTTAAAAGTCAGATGTGGTTCTGAAGTTTTCCTTTCTCTCCAGCTACAAACACCCAAACTAACGCTTGGGTAAGTTTTGCACCAGGAAAGGGACTGAGAGCAGCATTTTCCCACTGTCTGCTGGAAGTGGCTGGGAAGTGGGGGGTCCTGGTGAGGCACTTTGTGCTTCCTCAGCTGCTGGTGCCAAAATCTCACTGTTGGAAAGGTGGCCTGGCAGTTTGTTGAGGGGGCACTGCTGGGTGCAGCTGCCTGCAGCACCACTTGCCTTTTGGTGCCGTGGGGTTTTCTATTTAAGAGCAAGGCAAATATTTTAACAGGAAAAAATGGAAATAATTTGAAAACGTAACTGTCAATGGGTTTGATAAACTACTTGTTTTTGAAAAATAACTCTTGTGAGACACATTATCACCTAGATTAGGCTGGATCAATGCAGTGCCAAGTACATGTCATCATGTAGGAAGTTTAAAGATCTGTCATAAAAAGGAACTTGGAAAAAATAGTTCTGAAAAAAAAAGGTTTCTTTTAATGTGCTTTCACTTATTATTAGAATATAGCTGAATTGTCTTAAAGACGTTCAACATGTGATTTTATATTCTGTATTTAAATGAAAATAGGATTTCCTAGCCCCTTACTGAAATGGGATTGTGAGATTGAGGGAAAATTTATCTAGGATTGTTATTTGCTGCTATCCAAGCAAAACTGACACTGTGGACATGATGGATTTTAGCTTGTGAAATACTGAGCAGTCTTGTTGTCTGGCCTACCTGGGCACTCTGCGGGATGAAGCTGAAACAGGCTGGGAGTGGGGGTGGTGGCTCAGGATCACAGATAGAGTTGTTGGTTCTATTATCTAGCTCACCTTCCTATCACTACATAAGTTTTCCACAGAACATCTCTTCCTTTCCAAAAAGATACTGGGTAGAGTGTTCACGCCAGCAGGGAATAAAAGATGATGATTGAGGAGTTTTGGAAACGAAGAAACAGCTTGGTGCTCACTGACACTAAGACAGTTCAGAAAGAAAATGAGGCAGCAATTTTTCTGCCTTTTGACAGGCTACCCACCCAGCATTTCTCCTTAGGTCATAGCTGCCTTCCTTACACTCTGGTCACCCATTAAAAGTCACTCTGAAATACTGATACTTCAATCAGGACTCTCTGAAATAGTGATCTGTGTGGTATTTTGCTACGTATTAAAAATGTCATGATTGCCCATTGTTAAATACATCATTTTCCTTAATCCCTGCTTCACCCTACGAGCCCATCCCTGCAGTCAGTGCAGGGATCAGAACAGTGCAGTCAGTGAAATCTAAACTGAGCAATGTCTGCTGACCTTGAGCTCTTCAAAGCCAGTGCAATCCTTCCAGCATCCTCTGTCCAGAGTGCCTGGTGTAAGTTCTGATGTTGGGAGAGTGATCTTCATCCATTTCTGGGCTCCTGAATGAAGATGTCATTGGGAAGGTAGCTGTGCTTACAGTTTATATTTCAGCATGGTATCTCTGAAGAAACCCTCCCAGACAAGAGGAACTGCATTTAATTATGCTCCCCAGCTTGGGAACACGATGAGTGAAGGCCTTGGGGTTACTCAGACAAGGACTCACTGCTGCCCCTCACTTTGGAGTTTGTCACGGAGCCTGAGTCATCCTTCACACAGAAAAGGTGCAGGGAAGACAAGGAATGACACAAGTGGAATTTGTCCTGGTCACAGCAGCTGCACATGGAGAGGAAGGACCCAGGCCTGACTCATTTTCTCTGAGCTTCACCCTCCGTGGGACTGTCCCTGCAGGAGGGGAAGCTCTCGGTGGGGCTGGCACAGAGGAGCTGAGGAGAAAGAGCTGGGAGCCACCAGGCAGAGCCTTTGGACAAATGCTTCAGCTGTCGAGAGAGGGGTTTCCAAAGAGTGATGGAAACCAAGAGAGCAGCCTGGCTGCTCCCAGACAACTGATCAGGAAACACCTCTGGTGCTAAACCAACCACGCCAGGTACTGGCAGGAGCACGAGCTGCAGAGTTATTATCACTTCACATTGCTTCCAAACATCTCCAACCAACAGCCACACACAGTTAATTACCCTTCATTTAGCTGCATCCCAACTAAGTGTGAGTTAACCCTTAGGTACCCAGCAGATAACACCACACAAGACATTATTCATCATGCTGAAAAAGGACTATAAATTTTAGTTCTCCAAGACAGTAGTTTTAGTTGCAAAGGGATGTTTTTCCTTTCTATCTATTTTTAGGTAATATCAAAATAATTGTATGTCAATTTTGCAGTACTGCCTTCGTAAAAACACAATGCTTCTTAGCTCAACTTCTTCATTAACTCCTTTGGCCTGGGAAGAAGCATGGGCATGCTCATATCTGATCCAGGGAGACATTTGAGCTTCAGTGCTGGCACTGTTCAGTGGCACTGGAGAGGCACCCGTGGCCTGCTCTGCCCACCTGCCACGGACTGAGCTGGGAAGGGCACCTGAGCTGCCTCACACCCACTCCCAGCCCCTTCCCACTCCCAGCCCCTCTGTTTTCAGGGATAACAGGACCTGAGCAGAGGCTCCAAGCCCATTGCCAAGGGTGGTTGTGCCCTGGGTGGGATCTCACCAGGCTGGCACATCAAGCAGCAGCTGCTCAGGGCAGTGAGAGCCACTCTTGCCAGTGCAAGAGGAATTTCTCATTCCTCCTGCAGTTAATCACCCTGCAGTTGTGTTGGTTATTGCAAGGCAGAAGCTGGAGCACAGTGACAGAGTGCATTGTGAACAGGCTGCCACACAGTTTGTGTTTGCAATTCTAAATATTCATGTTATTGTAAAGTAACATGAATTTGGTGTTAATTGCAATATTCCTGTGAGAATAATTACTCCATGAAGATGACTTTCCAATTAAGTTTAACATGTGTTTTCCCCCTCCAGTTGCAGTGGGACAATAGGTCCACACTTCCACGTTTCCAAATAGCTCCCACTTATCAGAGATAAGATCCTACCAGCAGAGCCTCCCCCTGCAGCCCCACGGCTGCCAAGAGCAGCACGCCCAGACCCAGGCCAAGAATTTTAACAAGGATCTTCTGGCCTGTTCTCAATGAAAATTTGCTCCTATGCAGAAGAAAGTGGAATTTCCTAAATTTATGTGTAATGCCTTAGTGCAGTCTAAGCACAGGGTGCCCAGAGCAGCTGTGGCTGCCCCTGCATCCCTGGCAGTGCCCAAGGCCAGGCTGGACACTGGGGCTGGGAGCAGCCTGGGACAGTGGGAGGTGTCCCTGCCATGGCAGGGGTGGCACTGGATGGGATTTAAAGTCCTTTCCAGCTAAAGAAACCATGCATGTCTGTACTGCACCTTTAGTGTAATAATCTGATAGCAATTTGATAAATCTCTCATTAAGGGGTACCCTAATATAAAGTAACAGTCTGTTGGATCCAATTAAGCAAATGTCTTAATGCTAAGGTATTCCTTAGGATATTCCCAGTTATTTCACTCTACAATTTTCCAGAAAATACTTTAAACTTTGACTACACCTTTCAGTCTAAATTTGCACTAAGCACAGCAAGGCAGACCTCAGGCTGATTCCCCAGGAAAGCAAAGCCCAAGCACTCCCTTGGTGTCTGGCTCCCTTCTGCCTTCTCATTTCCCTCTGGAAATTTCAAAGTCATTTCAGCCAGATATGACAAGGTGTAGACATTTTGAAGAAACTTCTCTCCAGTCTTAATCCGAGATTTTTTGGACACCTTCTCTTATTGAACTGCTTTATTGAACTGCTTTATTCACAGTCTCTGTGCCCTCTCTGTAGCTGATTGCTCCACAGCTGCAGGATTTACCCCCACAGATACCAGCGTGTGCTGGGACTCAGTGCCCCTCTCCCCGTGGCTGAACCCCTGACTGTGGGCAGTCTCACGTTTGGTACAAGACCTGGAATGCTTTGGGCAAGGCTCTCCCCTCCGTGCAGCCCTGTCCCACCTGGATGGATTCTTTTTATTCAATGAATCCTTTTCAGTAGAAAAACAAACATATCTCAACATCATTCCTGAAGTTTGAGGAGCTTTGTCTTATTTAAGGAGCTACAATTTCCTCTGTAATAATAAAAATCACAAATCCTCACCAGGATGGCTGCAGGCCCAGGTCTGGGTCAGAATCCCCACCCTGACACTGCTGCTGCTCAGCCCAGGGCTCCCTGGAGGTGCAGCTCCCTGCCCAGCACCAGCAGGCTCAGCTGATTTCAGTACCAGCACTAACTGAAGCTAACCCCAGCCCCTTCTGGCACAAACTGGGCATGAGAGCCAGGCATCCTCCCTGCAGCTCCCTGAAACCTTCCTGTCCTTTCAGAGCTCAGTTCTGCACCCTTCCAGTACCAGCAGGCCTTGTCTGTGTCCTTGGACTAAAAGGTTGTTCTTCGTTCATTGATTTTTTAATTGTTTGCTTCAAAATACCTGGAAACTCTTCCCATTAAAGCAAAGTCTGTTCCATTGGTACAGCACATGCCAGCAATTACTGCTCTTGGTGAGCATTCGGGGCTTCATGATTTCAGAGTTCTCTGCCACCACGTGTTAATGACAAGGTTTGAACCAAACCTTGGCTTAACTCTCAGTTCTGCCAAAACCTGTGTGGAGTTACAGGCTCAGCCCTGAGCTCACGTTCCTGACTCAGCACTGCTGGCTCTTGGGAACGTTCCTGGAGGTGCTTGCAGCTCAGGCTCAGCAGCTCTGGGCTGTAAGTGCAGAGGGTCCCAGCTCCTGCCCCTCTGACCCGGCGTGGAGCAGGGACCCAGCCCCACACCCAGAGCTGGGTCTGCTCTGTCAGAGGTGCAGGGAACGAGGCTGAGCTCCACCAGAACTTGGTGCACACTTTATACATAAACACAGCCCCTTTCTGCATTAGAAGTGCTCTCAGCCAACTGGCCAAACCATTAATTTCCTGCTGACCTGCCCAGTACCAGTGTTCCCTGGGTTTTGCTGAAGTGTGGACATGGAAGATCCCAATAATAGCCAAGGAAATTGGTCTTGGGTTTGGAAACCTGAATTTCTAGTGTGACAAATGTCACCTGGAAGCAGCAGAACAGTGCTCAACAGCTATTTCTGAAATTTGTTCAACAGCTTAGGCCAAAGTTTAGGTATGAAGCTCAAAAATCTTGGATTCTGATTAAATTTCTCAACAAAACATCAAAGAGCACAGGTTAATAAGAACAATACAAGGCAACACAGCCAAGCTCATAGGTCACAATAAAGGTTAACAGGTGCTGTTTTCTTTCTTGCAGCTTTTCATAAAGTCACAGAAAGGCTGGAAGAGACCTTAAAGCTCGTCTTGCTCCAACCCCTCAGTTTTTTTGTTCCGTGACCAGGGTAAGTTCTACAACACCCAAACACAGCAGGAATCTGCTGGGGGTGACTGTGCTTCATGAAATCTGTGTTTGCATCAAATCAGAAACGTTTAGGTTTTTGTTCTGCAGCAGGAGAGACACCAAAGGCTCTACCAAGGCTCCAAAGGTGCTGAAAACCCTGGGAGAAGAGAATAATCTACACAGCACCTACTTTTGTCCAGCCAGTGCTCCCCTCTGAGCACTGAAGGACGTGTGTGCCCACGGGAAGTCCAAAGAGAAAGGCCAAATTAAATCAGAAACTGTCCAGGAACCTGTGACCCAGCCAGGGGCTCTGCTGAGCAAATTAATCACCAGAGCGAGCATCTGATCATTGCACTTGTGAGAGGTGCACGATATTAAATTTGGAATTTGAGATCTCTGTTATTTATGAGGAGAGCCTGGCCCTCAGTCCCAGCTCTCCCTGTCAGCAGCATGACAGACTGTCAGCTCCAGTAATCACACACATGAAATGCATGTTTTGCTCAGAATGCCAGAATCCTCTAAAACTGCGACTGCAGGTAAGCGATAGCATTTATCATCCCCTAATCTCCAGCGTAAATCAGGAATTCAGTTTTCAACCACATGAGATATAGGAGGGAGCTGAAAGCCAAAATACAAGTAGGACCATGTATCACCATTTCTGATTAGCTGAAAGTGGAGGACAAGTGGAATGAAAATTCATTCTTGTGGATTACAGTTCTTGTGCAGTCCAATTCCCTCTCATAATTTAGACCAACGTTAATGCTCCCTTTATCTTTACTCTGGGCTGTTGAGAAGAGGCAGAGCTTGTCTGTCAAGCTTGGACTTGCTTTAAGACTATTATCTAAAAAAGTAGGAAAGCCATAAATAGTGCTTTGATCCTTTCAAACACAAACAAAATGCTGTAAGGGTGCAAGGGACGTGTATTTCTTTTCACACCTAGGAGACTGCCCAGCAGAGCCTTGGGACGGAGTTGGAGGGGGTTTTTGGAAGCACTCAGCCGTGCCCTGCAGTCCCACCAGCCTCAGTGGAGCTTTCCCATTCAGTGAGCTGGATTTACTCCAAACTCAGGGCTTGGCCTTTCTGGGAATCCTGCTGCCCCCAGCCAGCTCCTGCTGCCAGGAGAGGCTTTGTGGCGTTCAGGGCTCCTTTTCCAGTGGCACTGAAGCACAGCTGGGGTGCCAGGCCTGGGGGCTGGAGCGCCTGGAGAGAAGGCAGGGACTTGGCTCAGGGTTTGCCTTGGATGGATGAGGCTGGACCTGCCGTGGTGAGCACACACTGCCCAGCAGGAGCAGGAGGATGTTCAGGGCAGTCTCGTGGCAGCAATGTCCCCCCGAGGTCAGAGAAGAGCAAGTGAGGAGTGCCACAGGTGAGGGGACACTTGTGCTCTCTCCAGGACAGCCTGGGAGAGCTCCGTGCTTTCCCAAAGCCAGGGTGTCACCTCGGCATTGCTGTGGTTTTTTACAGGATAAAACATTCAACACCCCAGGCTGTTGTGGTCCCTGCGTGATCCGTTTCAGAACCCCCTCCTGGGTGCTCACAGCTTTGCTTGCTGCCTGCAGCAGCTCTGCCAGGCACGTCCTGCACAGCCCCCGGGAGCCTCGGAGCTGGCAGGGAAATCTGAAATGCTCCTGATTCACAGGACGGAGAGACACTGCAAAGTTAGTGCACCTACATGTGCCCCCAAAGAGAAATGCTGAATAAAAATCCACCTTGATGTGCTCTTGAATTGCAAAAGCCTTCTAATGCAGCCTGTGCCCATGATTTATAACAATGACTCATAATATTGCATTATACTTAATATGATGTAACGCTGATGCAAGATGCCATTCGTGGAATTTCAATGTCACAGGGAAAAAGAGAGGAGAGAGCAGTCTGGTCATGTACCTTGCCATGCTGCCAGAATGAAATGTTTACAGCCAAAATGTGTAGAACCTTTCAGTATCCACTTCGCTATTTTTTAGCAGGGCAACCTGGAGAATAACATTTTTTCTTTCCTGGAGCATAAATATCTCTCAGGCATACATTATTGTGTTACTTGCAGTAATTTAATCAACTTTATATTTGAGAAGACAAATTTGCTAACAGACAATTCAGTCTTGCAATTATACCCCCTCACATGGAAGTTTGCAGGGCAAATAAGGATTATGCCTTTAAATTAATTGAAGCTTTATCTCCCTTTTCTGACCCAGCCGTTATGAATTCTCCTCCTGTTCTCACTGTACTGCTTGCTCCTTCCTGCAGTGAATCAGCACTTCAGGAAACACTAATTCAGAGAGGAAAGACACCCTAAACTCTGCTCCTGAAGGTCAGAAACCTCCAGCAGGTCTGACAGAGGAGGCGAGGCCCTGGGGCTGCTCGCAGGGTGTCCGTGAGCCCTGCCCGGAGCTCTGCCCCTGCCCTCCCAGGCAGCCCGGGCTGTGGGCTGTGCTGCAGGGAGTGCTGCAGGTTTGGCACCCGGAGAGGGGAACGGAGCCCTGTGCTCCAGCACTGAGGGGCTGCAGGGCCCACGGCAGCCCTGGCCGTGTCCGAGGAGGGGGAGCAGCCGGGGTGGGTCGTGGTCCCCACGCTGCTCCCAGGGGCACATCCTGGGCGTGCACGCCGGGGTTTGCCAGCCCTGCACTGCCCAGGCTGTTCAGGAAAGGAACAGGGATGTTCTCCTCCTGTGACCTTTGGAATCCTCCACGTTCGACACCCTCAGCTGTCTCGTTTCCAGCAAGAGCTGACGGATTATAGAATCCAGGGATCATCCAGTCCAACCCTCGGCCCTGCACAGACAGCCCAACAATCCCATCCTGTGCCTGAGAGCACTGCCCAAATGTCCTGGGGCCCTGGCAGCCCTGGGGCTGTGCCCATTCCCTGGATAGCTGTACCCCTGCTCTGACAGAGCCCTGTGTTCAGGATGTTCTGAGGCTGCCGCTGGCACCACAGGGAGCAGATGGGCATTGCCTGGGCAAAGCTGGACTGTGAGAGGGTGGGAAGTCTTGAGCTGAGGTCTCCAGAGCTCCTGGATCAGGCTTTTCCTGCTGGTTCTCTGTTGGTTATCCCACACAGTCCTCCCTATGCCCAGCCTTCCCAGCAAGCCCAGCAGACCATTCCCACCCACCAAGGTGGAATGGGTGATTTCAGCAGGGGTTCTCAAGAAGATAATTCAATATTGATGGATCTGTGCTTTCCCAGAGGTCATCCTGAACCACCTGCAGCAGGTGTCACCCTGAACAGGGACCTTTCCACAGGTGAGCACCAGCTGAGTGGGCACTGCACAGGTTCACGTTGCAAGACCAAGGAGGTAGAGGGGACTGACTTTTGAACAGCACAGCAGTGCCTACAGGTGATGGTAAGAAATCAATAAGGATTGATTTATTTTTGGAAGCCTGGTAGGTGCCAGCCTGTCTCCTAAGTGCATAAATACCATCAGAACCTAGCCATGGGCCAGTAAAACAAGACAAGAATTTGTAGCCCAGAGGAAAGCCACCATGAATAGATTGTGTGGGGGCTGATAAGATCCATACTGCTCCAAAATGGAGAGTTCCACCTCACAACAAGGCTGTCTTTGTTGGGGAAGAGTCAGGTTGTGAGAGACCTGGCGTGCCAAATACCTGTAATGGCCTCCCCTGTCAATTGCCTTTAAAGACTGTGATCTTTCACACGGGAGCAAAGCCTGAAAGAAACCTCTCTAGCAAAAACATCATTTATTCATTCTCTGCAGGGCAGTGGAGTAACAAGCCTCTCCTCAGTCCTGTTACCCTTTCTCTCCCCTGAAGATTTCAGACAGGTTTGTTCGAACAAAGATGGGTAATTTTGCTCTGTGAGGGATGCAGGAAGAAGCGCAGAGATATCTCTAGATCAGAACAGTTTCTGAGCCTGCTGGAGAAATGGCAGATGGCCAGAGATAGCACAAACCTCTGCTCTCCCAGGTAACAATGTGGAGAGCTCAACCTTCCAGGCACGAGCTTTCGGGACAGCAAACTGTGCACAGAAAGGTGAGAAACACCAGGAGCCTCCCGAGGAGGCTGGGGAGGCTCCTGGGGCTGGCCTTCCCACAGCCTGCCCCAGGACCAGCGGCCCTCCTCTGCCCAAGGTCCACACCTGGGGGACAACCAAGGCCAAAAAATGCAACTTTTCTATTTGTCTGCATTTTTGAGCTGTGCATCGGGGAAAAATTTCTAGCCAGTAGGCAGTTCCAGCTCTGTTTGCAGTCTGGTGTGGGCTGGTGTGTCATTTCCTGGGAATCTTTTACTGCCAGCACCCTTCAAATACACGCAGACCTTCAAGGAAGTAGCTTTCCCACAGAGGTGAAACTCCTCTGCTATTTTTTGTCTGGCTGGATCTGTGCTTGCACAGCAGAGCAGGCACAGTAATCACACACATGATTGTTGGGCGTTGGTGTTTTACCAAGCTTTTCAGGATGTGCCTTCATGCCACCAGAAGCTAAGTCATAAAGATCTCAGATCATTTATTCAGCAAATATTAATACTCAATCCTTGAGTTACTCAGCAAATATTAATACTCAATCCTTGAGTTACTCTCAGCATTCAGGGTTAATTTTGGCAGTGTTGAAGTGCAAGTTTTTGCACCGGAGAGCCAGACACAGGCATTTGGGATGTACAGAGTATAACCCATCATCTCACCCGTAAAACCCCTACAGTAGCATTAAATTCAAGAAGGGTTAGGCTTTTGTTTGGGGTGGAAATGGCTTTTCTTCAATACAATCTGCCTGGCTCCAGCATAACTGGAGATGTCTCAGAGCCTACAGGAAATGACCACAGCAAAAATAGCATCCCCACATGAACTGCTGCTCCCAGCTTCCTTCTCCCATCTGCCTCTAAGCCAGGCTCACACAGCGCAGCCACAGCAGGTGAGGGGAGCTGGGCACGCAGGGATGGACATCCTGGGAGATGGGACCAGGGAGCTGGGCTGGGCTGTGTGGGGAGCACACAGACAGCCCCCGACTGTTCCCACTGCTGGAATCAGAGCCACAGCACCACTGGGACTGCCTGGGAATGCCTGGGAATGCCTGGGAATGCCTGGGAATACCTGGGAATGCCTGGGAATGCCTGGGAATACCTGGGACTGCCTGGGACTGCCTGGGAATGCCTGGGACTGCCTGGGAATGCCTGGGAATACCCGGGAATGCCTGGGGATGCCCGACCCGCAGGGACCTGAGGAGCACGGGTCAGACCAGGTCGGGTCCTGCACCAGCTGCCACTGGTGATCAGAAACACGGCCAAGGCAGCAACCCCCAGTGCCCGGGATCCCAGGAAACCTGGGTGTGGGAGCTGCTGGGTCCCTGCCTTCCCCAGTGCTGCTGCCCGCAGTCCCAAAGGATGGGATGGGGCAGGAATCCTGCTGTGCTGACCCCAAACCCGTGTCCCAGTGTAACCACGGTGTGACAGGGACCGAGCCCTTTGCTGAAGCCTTCTCCTGCTGGCAGGGGTAGCGCTCACACAAGGAGAGAGGTTCGAGCAGTGGGGTTGAACACGATCCCTTTCCAGCTGAGTGAGACGTTCATGCCTGAACCTGACGAGGCTCCCGCTCACCCACACAGCAGCAGGCAGCTTTTTACCAGAAGCACCACCTGACTCCCCAGATAAACTGTTTGTTTGATTTTTTACAGCTGCAAAGGGTAACATTTAGACAAACGCTTGATGAGCAGGTGTTCCAGCAGCCTGCAGAGGTGCCCACCTGCCTGCTGTGGGTGATGCCAGCAGCGAACGCCCCGCGGTTCTCCGGGGCACCAGACCCCATCCTGGCGCCGGGACAGACATGGGGACAGCGGGGACAGCCACTCACCTTCCGCCCGGCCTCGTTGTTGTGCAGGTTCATGAGCGTCCTGGCGTTCTGCTTGATCTCGCGGGCGTCCACGAAGACCTTGGCGAAGCCTGTGCCGTAGCGGATGTCGGCGGAGCAGCCGCCCCACTTCCAGCCCTCCTCCTTGTGGTACTGGCCCTGCTTCTCCTTGTCGCAGCCGCAGTCGCTCAGGTTGCCCTGCGTGCAGGCGGCCGTGATGGCGTGGGCCACGCCGGCCGCGATGATGGCGTAGGTGAAGGCGGCCTCGCGGCTCCCTGCAAGGCAAAATGGGCCATCAGCATCAGCAAAATGGGCCA
>VYXC01007211.1:0-15856 GCA_013397175.1 Platysteira castanea
TGGGAGAAGATTCTTATGCCAGCAGTGGTCAGACAAGATGCCACTGACTTTCTCTGGGGTTCCAGAAGGGCAGAGGTTAAATCAGGTGTGTGTATGGACAGGCAGCATCCTCGTGTGTGAATCCCGTCAAACTCATGGGCTGTCCCCTCTCTGCTTTTTCCATGGAGGCTCTGAGGGAACGTGCTTTCCCTCGGGAGAAGGCACACAGAGGACTGAGGTTGCTGCTTGCTCTCTTCCAGATGGGAGACGTGCTGGTTTAAGGTGGAGCTGAGCATCCCCCTGGCATGGGCAGGGCGGGAAGTGCACTTCGTCTGGGAGAGCGATGGGGAGGGCATGGTGTGGCGAGATGCCCAGCCTGTCCAGGTATGGAGACACGGATCAGGGGTGTGCCAGGTGCCCTGCTATGTACAGTGGTGACCTTTGGCACCCCCGCTGTGTTCTGTGGTGATGTGTGCAGGGTTCATGGTGCTGCTGAGGCAGCAGCAATTTCTGTTCCTGTTCTTGTGGCAAAAATTATCCCACAGCATGTGGGACCAGCCCCTCTGTCCAGCTGGACTTCGGGGTATCTTACCCTGCCCACCCAGCCTGCTGTCATGGACCTCTGATGACATCTTGCTGAATGTGCCATCTTGCAGGGATTGACCAAGGAAGGTGAGAAGACCAGCTACATCTTGACAAGAAGCCTGAAAGAGTCAGAGCCCCACAGGTGGGTGGTCAGCCAAGCCAGAGCCCCCCGCTGCCGGGGGACCTTGGTGTTGTTGGAAGCCAAGAGGCCGAGGACACACACATCTTGTCTGTGTCCTGGTGCTTGTGACCTGCTCCCTGATGGTTTCCTCTTGGTCCCCACAGCCTGACGCTGTATGTGGAGCTGGCCTGCAATGGGCTCTTTGGAGCTGGCAAGGGCAGCATGATTGCCCCTCCGGACCCAGACAGGAGGGTCACCCTGAGCAAGGCTGAGCTGGTTGTCTTCAACAGAGATGTCTACGAACTGCTGGTGGATCTGCAAATACTGCTGGACATGGCGCAGGTCTGGGAGCTCCTCTTCTCTTCTCTCACCTTTTCCTCAACTTCGTTGTATCTCCTCCTCCTGCTGTTCCATGACCTGAAGCCTTGGAGGAGAAAATGTTTGCTGCTTCTGCTGTAGCACAATTGACACTGTCTGGACTCGATGATCCCTGTGGGTCCCTTCCAAGTCAGGATGTTCTAGAGTAGGAGAAAACTGAATTGAGAGAAGCCACAGGTGTTTTTTCATCCACTTTCTGCTCCAAAGCAGGGTGTATGAACCACGGTCCTCTGGGATGGGCAGATGTGGAACCTGGATTTAGAAGGCATGTGAGAAAAGGCCCAAGGTTGTGTTTGTGAAGCAGAGACAGGATGTTCACCTGTTGTGACTGCCTGAGATAGATGTTGAAGGGAGGTAGCAGGCTCTCCTGGAGGCAGGTGACATCTGAGCTGATACAGTGGCCAGAGTCATACTTCTATCCCTCCCAACCCCAGCTCCTCGGGGAGGAAAACCAGAGGAGTTTCCAGGCGCTGTACACTGCCAACCAGATGGTCAATGTGTGCGACGTTACGGACCCCTCCACCTTCCCTGCCGCACGTGACCTGGCTGCAGCCATCTTCAGCCAGAGGAACGGCGAGAGCCAGCACACCATCCATGCCGTGGGACACTGCCACATTGACTCTGGTGAGAGCAGCTCAGCGCTCCCTCTCCCCTCGCCCAGAGGCCAGGGTGTGCTGCCCAAGGGGAGGACAGGCTGCCCTTGGGCTGCAGGCACAGGGTACCATGCCTGGAGAGAAGGGAATGGGACCTCTGTGCTGCCACACAGCTGCTTTGTCACCGAGGCAGTGTGCGGGTGTGGGGCTGGCTAGCTGTGCCCTTTGGAACACTGATGGGGCTGGGGGTGAGGGATGAATTACAGCCTGCTGTCTTCTACCTGTTGGGCTTTACCCCTCAATTTCCCATCCCGGGAGGGGTTTCAGAGGGGTTCCAGCTTTGTGAGGAGCTTGTGTCAGGTGGTAACCACGGTGGGGCCATGCCTGTCCCTGCAGCCTGGCTGTGGCCATATGAGGAGACCATCCGTAAGTGCGGCCGGAGCTGGGTCACTGTGGTCCATCTGATGGAGCACAATCCAGAGCTCACCTTCGCCTGCTCCCAGGTGAGTGATCTCCCTGTGGACACCTCTCCTCTGCTCGCAGCATGTTGTTTCGCCAGCAAGAAGAGATGGGATGACCAGAAGTGTTGCAGAGAGAAGGGACGGGGTGTGGGGTGGTGTGGGGGGAGCTGGGGCTGATCCCTGTGCTCTGGCAGGCTCAGCAGTTCGAGTGGGTGAGGAGCTGGTACCCTGGGCTCTACAAAAGGATTCAGGACTTCGTGGCCAAGGGACAGTTCATTCCTGTTGGAGGCACCTGGGTGGAGATGGTGAGTAGCGTGGTGAGCCTGGCTTGCCACACCCTCCTTGTGCCATCCTCTGGGACCGGGCCTGACACTGCAGGGCACAGCAGAGCCTTTGCTGAGCCTGTCTGGTTGGTGATGGTCTCCAGGCCTAGGAGCAGCAGCTCTCTGAAGTGTCCAGCCTAGCAAAAATACAATCCTCCCAAATCAATCCCTGAGAAAGGAGCTTTGGACTCCCTTGTGTGTTCCTCCTTTTTCCCTCTGCCGAGCCCTGTTCAGGTTCTCCCCATGATCTGCCACGTCAGGGGATCTTACAAGATCTCTCCTTCCCTGGTGCCTGGCTTTCCTCACTGACTCCCTGTGCCTTCCCCCCAGGATGGGAACCTGCCCAGCGGGGAGTCCATGGTGCGGCAGTTTCTCCAGGGACAGAGGTTTTTCCAGGAGCAGTTTGGCCGGATCTGCTCGGAGGTACTTGTTCTTTCCCATCACACCTCCCTTGCACACCATCTCCTTCCACCCCTTGCTCTGTGTGGCGTTGGGCTGACTCGTGCGTGTCCCTCTCCCTGTGCTCCTGTCACCTGTGCTCCCAGTTCTGGCTGCCAGACACGTTTGGATACTCAGCCCAGCTGCCCCAGCTGATGCGTGGCTGTGGGATCCGGCGCTTCCTCACGCAGAAGCTCAGCTGGAACCTGGTGAACTCCTTCCCGGTGAGCTGTGCTTACCTTCTTCCCAGGGGATGGACGTGTGGGTGCTGGAGTCTTCTGCTGGGCTGGACCTGTTGGTTCCACAGTCCTTCAGCTCAGCTAACACAGGCTCTGCTTCCAGAAGCCACCAGGTTTTGGTGGTAGTGCTGTCCTGTCAGGCTTTAGGAGAGAGGAAAGACATGGTTAGGGATTCCTGGCCGAGGTATTCCTTCTGCTTCCAGACGGGAAGCTGTGACTCGTGTGCAGGTCCAACAGACAGCAAATCCAGCCTTGTGGCATTCCCTGTTCTTGTCCTCTCCTTGATCTGATCCATCGGGGCATCCTGCACCTCCCTGGAGAGAAAGTGGAGGCCCAGTTTGAATCCTGAAGAGGCTCTGAAATGCCCGTCCCTTGTGCACCACAGTGTCCTTTCTCTCCCCTCCAGCATCACACCTTTTTCTGGGAAGGCATTGACGGTTCCCAAGTCCTGACCCATTTTCCCCCTGGTGATTCCTATGGCATGCATGGGCGAGTGGAGGAGGTGAGTGAGGTTGCCAGACCTGCACGTGAAGGGCAGTGCCAGCCCCTTGAGGCCAGATCTGAGGCTCCTGGGAGAGGGCACTGCCTGGGAAGGGTGCGGGATATCTGGCAGCATTGTTGGACAGAGGCTCTTGGGGTGCCTGCCTCCAGGATGTGCCCGTGCCTGATTTAGGGCACTTCGGGCTGGGGAAGAGGAGCAAGACTGGGCTTTGCACCCTAAAGACTGACCTGGCTTTCTTGTGTGGAGCTGTGGGGTTGGGGCTGGGTGCCAGGGGATTGCAGCTGCCCAAAAATCCCTCCAGATGCTGAAAACAGTGAAGAACAACAAGGACAAAGGCCGTGTGAACCACAGCGCCTTCCTCTTTGGCTTTGGAGATGGAGGAGGGGGACCCACGCAGAAGATGCTGGATAGCATGAAAAGAATAAGTGACACAGATGGGCTGCCCAGGTGAGGGGAGAGCTCCCATCCTCTCTCCTGGCTGGGGCATTTCCTTTGAGCCAGGCCTGGCCTTCTGCAGTGCCAAAAGAAAGGGGGAAGGGCAGGGAGATGGGCAAGCAGAGGGCTGCGAAGGATTTTTGGCGGGATGGAGTCTCTCCATCATCAAGAGCTGTAAGAACAGGGCTACACGACAGCCATGGACTGCTTGTGAGGCCTCAGCAGAGCCGTGGGGTGAATGGCCAGCACAGCAGCTGTGCCTGGGGAATGTCCACGGGAGAGGGCGAGGGTAACAGGGGAGCAGGAGAGGGGTAGGGGAAGGGTGAGGGGAATACTTTGGCTGTGTGGCAGTTTGAGGCCTGTCACCTTTCCAGCCCGGGTGCACCATTAGCCACGTCACAGACTTCTCCCCAGCTCATCACTCTCTGTGTGTCCGTCCCACAGGGTGCAGATCTCCACTCCTGACCAGCTCTTCTCTGTCTTGGAGACGGAGTCATCCCAGCTGTGCACCTGGGTGGGAGAGCTCTTCCTCGAGCTGCACAATGGCACCTACACCACCCAGGCCCAGGTGAGGGTCCCACTCCCAGGCAAGGGGGCCATGCAAACTCATGGCACCTGCCAGCACCCAACCTTCCTGTGCTGGAGCTGGGATTCTGCTGCTGGTGGGAGAGATCCACTCCCAGCTACCCATTTCCTGAGCATCTTCCTTCTGTCCCTAACTGGCACCAGATAAAGAAGGGGAATCGGGAATGTGAGCGAATTCTCCATGACGTGGAGCTGCTCAGCACCCTGGCTGTGGCTCAGGACAGCGTGTTCCAGTACCCTGCCAGCCAGCTCCAGCGGCTCTGGAGGTGAGGGAGTGTAGGAGCACTGGTGGTACTGGGGGAGAGCTCAGTGCTGCAGCACTGTATGTACACAACCCCTGCCATAAACTGCTCAGTTTATGACTACCTGGAAAGAATTTGCTGCTTTGCTTGATTCACCTCTTGAAAGATAACTCCAAACCCTCACTACTCTGCTGTCTGGAAGTTTAATTTCCTACCAAAGCTTTTTCCTCCGCGGTTTTGACTTGTTTGAGCTTGTGCAACAACGTATCTGATAGCCCTGGGGGATGAAAACAAATAGCTCTTACTGCCCGTGGTTGTGGTTTACGAAGATGACAGTTGACAAGCCCTAAGATAAAGAGATTTAAGGGATACTGTGGAAAAAATCCTTTTCTCTCAAGTGCTGGGTAATGGGGGAAGAGGGAACAGTTACTTAGTTTGTCTGTCTCACAAACAGGGCTCTTGTTTGAGAGAAGGGCTTTGTTCTAAGCCAGCACAAATCCGGTGCTCTCCGCCACTTCCTTCCCTGGTTTCTGCTCTCCTTTTTAGGTTATTGCTGCTCAACCAGTTCCACGATGTCCTGCCAGGCAGCTGTATCCAGCTCGTGGTTGAGGATGCCCTGCAGTACTACACAGGTGAGCAGGGAGTTTGGCTAGGAGGGCACTCACCTGTGGGAGCTCACCAGGTCCTGCCCGCTGGGGCTGCGGAGGTTCCGACCCTGGACTGCCAGGCCCAGCCTCGGCAGGCACGTCTGGAACAGTGTTAAACTAGCAGGGGAGACAAGGGATTGAGAACCATCCCACTTTATTGACTTTCCTGCTTGCTGCTGGCATGCCAGGATAGACTCCCACCGAGGTTTGTTTCTGCCTGCCCAGGGGTGCTTGCAGGAGCTTCGTTAACCAGAATTTTCCAGCTGAGCTGGCACAGCTTATTGTAATCTTGTAATAACAAAGTTCAGAATAATTATACACTTGAATTACTCACTAATAGATAATAATAATAACGATAATTAGCAATTGTAGTTTGGAAGGAGATAAACTGTGTGTACATTGCACGGGGAGTGCCAGAAGCTCTCTCAGATCCAACCCAGGCCCTTTTGTTGCCCAGAGATCCGCAGGGCTGGTGCTCAGCTGCAGGAGGAAGCTGTGCAATCCCTGTGCAAGGATCTGCTGCAGCCCAAGGCACAGAGCACCCAGAGCACCCTCGTGTTGAACACGTTGCCCTGGGAACGCACCGAGGTGATCTCCAGGCCCGGCCCAGACGGAACAGAGACTTCAGGTATGTCTGACGTGGGAGTAACTCCTGTATCAGAATTCCTTACAGGGGCAGAGATAGCTAACTCTGCCTCTCCCTGCCCTGGGGAGGGTTTTATTGACTGTTCAATTTGTTCTTTGGACAACTTGAAAGGGGATAAAGTCCCCTGAAGTATGCATGAAGAAGAGGAGGGTATGGTAGATCTGACATGAGAGCAAGCAGGGCAGCACAGTCATGGGACTTAGGGTTCAGTCTGGGGCGAGTGTCAGAACAGAACCTCTTTGCTTTCCAGCTCTGGTGACAGTCCCCAGCATGGGCTATGCTCTAGTGCAGGAGCCATTTGTGCCTCCTCAGCCTGTGACAGTGAGGAAACAGGTAAGCACAAGGCAGATTTCCTCAGGTCTGTGTTGCCCCCATCAGAGGTTGTTTGAGGAGAAATCTAAGGAATCCCCATACTAAGTTTGCAGTGGAAGCACTCAGCTCCTGCAGGTTTGGTCTGTGACCCCTGCTTCTGGCCTTTTCCCAAGGAGGATGGCTCCATCACCATGGAGAATGGGATAATTGCTGTCTGCCTGGACACGATGGGCCGCCTGACCTCGCTCCGGCTGCTGGACTCCGGGAGGTCTGTGTCACCCAGTTCCTGGCCCTGAGCTCCTGAAACCTCTCCCAGGACTTCTCACTGCACACCTTTCTCCCCTGCCAGTCCTTCTGATGCTGCTGTTCCTCTGTTCTACTTTATTTCAGAGAGTCAGTCCCAGATGGCTGCTATGCCAACCAGTTTGCACTCTTTGATGATGTTCCCCTCTACTGGGATGCCTGGGATGTGATGGATTATCACTTGGAAACCAGGTAGAGGAGCAGTGCATGCAGCACTTGGATTTTGGCTTTGCCCTGAGATTCTTGCCTCCCTGTCAGTCCTAGCTGTAAGAGAGCATTCACTCTGGAGAAGTGCGTGCCTGGATTGGGACTGGGGAACCTGGATCTACCAGGCTGAGACTATCTCGGCCTTCATTCCTTTCTAGGAAGCCAGTGACAACGCTGCTGAAGCCTCTGGAAATCACCCTGGCTGGGGGCCTGCGGGGAAGCGTGAGGTTCTCCCTGCAGGTGGGGAAAAGCAGCACCTTAACCCAGGAGATCATCCTGGATGCCACGTGCCCCTACCTCCGCTTCCTGACCCAGGTGTGGCCCGCGGCTGCCGCGTGACACGAACATTGTACACAGCTGGGAACCGGGGAGCTGAACCTTGTGCCTGAATTCTATCCCCCTCCCTGTTTTCTTCCCTGGAGCCCCCTGCTGCCTGTCCTCCTCTGCAGAAAGCAGCCCGAGGGTGGGGGTCCCGAGGGACAAGGGTGGAGGAGGGACCCACCAGTTCATCCATGTTGAGACTGTGGTGTGTTTTTGTTGTAGCTGACGTGGACTGGCTGCTGCACACCAGGACACGAGAAGTGCAGTCTCTGCCTGTCAGTCCCCCATGGTGACATCCTTCTTTCTGCTGCCACGTTTAGGTTGAGTGGAAGGAGGCTCACAAGTTCCTGAAGGTGGAGTTCCCTGTGCAGGTCCGGAGCACAAACGCTACCTACGAGATCCAGTTCGGACACCTGCAGCGGCCCACGCACTGGAACACGTCCTGGGACTGGGCTCGGTTCGAGGTGAGAAGGGCTGGTCTGGTGCCAGGGCCGAGCTGCTCCTGCTCTGGGCAGTAGCTCGGTGTGGTGAACACTTGCCTTGGTTCCTGCTGCAGGTGTGGGCTCACAAGTGGCTGGATCTCTCCGAGCATGGCTTTGGGGTAGCTCTGCTGAACGACTGCAAGTACGGGGCATCAGCCCACAGGAACATCCTCAGCCTCTCCCTGTGAGTTCGGGACGGGTGAGGGGGAAGCTGCTGTGGGTTCTCTGCCTTCTGAGGTTTCTCTTGGAAGTCAAGGCAACACCTGGTCCTAAATGACCTTAGTTAACAAGGAAGTAGTCTGGTGGGTGGCTGTTGTCTGAGAATTTGGCTGACTTACATTATCTTAGTCAGTTAGAACTAATTCCTGTGACCTGTGCTCAAAGACAATTCAGCAGAGATCCAATTCAGATTTGTAGCAGGTAGCTCTTCTGTTGCTAACCAAAACATACCCCAGGAAGGGAGGCTTAAGGAGAGGAAAGGAACAGGAGTGTTAAGGATGCATATCAAGCTAAAAGAAACTGCATATTTGAGTTTGACTCTGTCAGCCACAATTTTCCCAGAAAGACACCCCAGTTTTTTAGCTTCTGGAACTTGCCAGGGTCTGCTTGCTGTTGCATGTTTGCTTCTACTTCAGGGCCCAGCCCCGAGGTAGCAAGGGAAGCAGCTGTCTTGTCACAGTGCTCTGGCTCTGCTCTGTGTGACAGTGGGTGCTGCCGAGACCCCAGTCTCACTGACCACGTGTTGCCTTAGGCTGAGAGCACCCAAGTCCCCTGATTCCACGGCAGACATTGGGCACCACCAGTTCACCTACGCTGTGATGCCTCACCAGGGTGAGTGACAGGCAGAGCTGGGCCCCTGGGGACGTGCAGGGTGGGAGGTGCTGCAGTGAGCCTTGGGGTGGATGTGTCTCCGGCTGTGCGTGTACGCAGCCTGGCTGGAGGTTCTTGTGCTGCAGGTTCCTTCCAGGAGGCCGGTGTGATTCAGCAAGCCTACAACTTGAATTTCCCCCTCCACGTGGTCCCAGCCAGCTGTGCCCAGTGCCCAGCCTGGAGTGCCTTTTCTGTCAGCTCACCTGCCATCGTGCTGGAGACCGTCAAGCAGGCAGGTGCTGGGGTAGAGGGGTGAAGGTGCTGTTGTGGAGCAAGGCTTGCTCTTTCACGCACACCGAGTGGTGCTCGGGCTCAGCTGAGCGCAGCGAGTTGTGCTGGAGGGGCTGTGCCTGTCTCATTTGTCTGAACTGCCCCGAAGGCTGAGGACAGAGCTGACGCTGTGGTGGTCCGGCTCTACGAGGCCCACGGCAGCACGGTCACCGCCTGGCTCCAGACCTCCCTCCCTGTGAAGGAGGCGATGCTGTAAGTCCATGCCAGAGGGCTGGGGGTGGGGATGGAGATCAGTCCCTTCAGCCCTGTGCTTTGCTCCCCAGCTGTGACCTCCTGGAGCGTCCGGCTGCGCAGGGCCGCCTGCCGCTGGAGCAGCGGGGCCTGAGGCTTTCCTTCACGCCCTTCCACGTGCTCTCCGTCCTCCTGGTCCTGAGCCGCTGACACCAAACGTCGCCCTGGCTGTTGCTGCAGCCACCTGGACCAACGCTGTGAGCTCAAATCATAGATTGATCTGTCCCCAGTCCCAAGAGCTGTGCAAGGCAGCAGTTCCAGGAAAGGGCAGGGTCTCCATGTCCTTCACCCAACTGTAGGAGCAGCACTTGAATCACCCCCCTAGGAAGGAGGACAGCATCCCACTGCCCAGCCAGGGTAGGGGGTCCTGAGTGAGTTCTGAGGTCACTGAAGTGTGGACAAAGGTGCAGACAGGCTGGTGGCCCTGCACAGGCTCTGCTCCAGCCCTAAGGTTTTGGGGAGCAGCAGCTTCCACAGTGACCCCTGTGTCTTCAGCTTTCATCTTGTCTAGCAGTGAGTGTAAAAACACACTCCACTCCTTCCCTTCTCCCTCTGCCTGCCCCTTGCACGGCCCTTGAAGAAGAGGAAATACCAAAAAATCAAGAGAATCACATAAAAGCAAGCTCCAGCCTGTTTTCTTGTTTCCAGGTAACTGCACTGACCTGCCTCCTCCCAGAGGTTTTGCTGTAGTTGCTCTTTTAGTGTCCACCTCAGCAGGATCTCACTCCTGGGACGGGGGAGGCAGAGCTTACCTTTATTTTAGGGGGATGAAGTGGAGGGGAAGTCTGCTCCAGCCCCTGTGGGGAAGAAGCTGAGCACAGAGGGATTTATCCTTAGCACAAAAAGGCATGCACAGTGATTTCTACACAAAATACTTTATTAGTCAGCTAAAAACAGTGATGGGATCAGCAGCCAGAAAGGGAGGAGGGTGAAGGAGGAGTCAGAGTCCAGCACAACATGTGGTCCTGGCCCTTCTTCCCCTCAAATGCCTGTGGACAGCAGGAAAAAGCCCCATCACCAAGCTCAGCTTCTCCCTCCCACACTGGCAGGATGCAACAGCAGCAAGTGTGAGCACAGCTACAGACCAGCTCCATTTCCCTAGCACTAACCCGGGGCTGTGGCCAGGCCCTCCCTGAACTCCTCTTGGCCCCTTAAATGCCCCTCAGGAGGTGGCAGTGAGTGACACTCACACTGCAGGGGCTGCACCTGGAGAAGGGAGAGGGAAATGAGGAGTCAGAGGGCAAGGGGGTATCTGGCTCTGCCCCATGGGCTCCTCTCCTGCTTTTTGGCACCTCTCAGCCCCCTTGCTACATGGGAGCTCTCCCAGAGCCCCCACCTGTGCACCAAAGCCCAGTCTCACCTTTGCCCCTGCGGGCAGATGTCCGGCGGCTTCTTCTGAGGCTTAGAGGCACCTCAGGCTCAGGCAAGGCTGGAGCAGCAGTCGCTTTCCTCCTCCCGCGAGCACGTCCCTTCCTTGGCCCATCAGCCTCCTCTTCCTTCTCTTCCTCCTCCTCCTCTGACTTCGGGGGGTTCGCAGCAGCCCTGCGGCGCTGCTTTGAGGCACGTGGGGTGACCTGGGTGGGCATCAGAGCCGGAGCTTAGCAGCAGAAGTGTCCTTGGAGCACCAAGGTGAGAAACTCCATGGAGGAGCATCACCACGAATTCGTGAGCAGCCCGAGCAAGGCATAGGAACAGGGCAGCCAGACACAGCCCCAAAGCTGCTCACCTTGGGGGTCGGTGCCTCAGGGTCTGCCTTCAGCTGAGGGCTCTTCTTGCGGGGCGTCTTGCGTGGTCTCTGCCCTGCATGAGAGGATGTGCCCAGGTTAGGTGGGGTGAGGAGGGGAGAGCCTGCACTCCAAGGGACAGGCCGTGGCACAGGGACCTTGCAGGGATGCTGTCCTGGGTGATGTGAGGAACTGCAGGATGAAAATCCATCCAACAGCTGCACCCAGGCAGGTTGGGATGCTGGTAGGAAGCCTTGGGGACAAGTGGGTTCTGTCCCTTGGTGCCAACAATTGTCACAGGCCTGTCAGCACCCCAGAGTGAATGGCTTTGCTCGTGCCTGTGCCCTCGTGCTGCACAGCAAGAGGGTTTCCCTGTCTCCAGCCTTCCAAGAGCAAGAGTGGGTCCCACAGGGAGGGGAGAGGAAACTCACCTTTGGGAGCCATCGGGCCAGGCTCTCCCTGTAAGGAAGGGACAGAGCATTGACTGGGCTGCAGTCATTCTCTGCAGGCAGCAGCAGCACAATCCCTGCCCCTTCTCCATCCTGCAGCCATTGGTAGGGAAACAGCCACATTTCCCTGGGGAGGCAGGGGAGTCGGGCTTGCTCTGCCTGCCCTGTGCCTTGGGGACTCTGCCATCAATCCCTGTACCTTCAGGGCCCCAAACACAGGGCACAGGAGGGAAGAACAGGGCTGCCAGACCACCCAGACCACCCCCATTCCCTCCATCTGCTCCAGACTGCTCACCATCCCTTAGCTGGCTGCCCACCACACAGGAGGTCCTTGTCACCTCCACGCCCAGCAGCTTGATGGAGAGGGAGACCCCCAGCCACACAGTGTAATGGGAGCCTCAGCAAGCAGGAAACAGGCCAGTGTCCCCTTGGAGGGGTGGTTTGGGCACCCCCAGCTCTGGCAGCAGCCCCAGGCTCCTACCTGGAACCATATGGTCCTGCCACTGCGGTCACGCAGGGAGCTCATGCCGGGCACCAAGTAACACTGCAGCCAGTTCTTGAAGGCAGCATAGTTATCCGAGTGCTCAGGGTCAAGGAGCTGCTTCTCTGGGAGGGGAGACAGCGAAAGGACAGAATCAGAGCAGGATCACCGTGTCAGGGTTCCCCCCTAAACCTTCTGATACTGGGAATGCAAAGCCCGGCCTCCCTGCCAGCCCCATCCCCCAGGTGCCTGTGCTGTCCCCTCACCTGCCATGATGACCTCCATGGGCACGGTGTGGCACAGCTCCAGGAGATCCGCGTTCTCTTGCCTCAGCTTCACCTTCTTGCTCAGCGTCAGGGAAGGCTCCTGCAGGGATGGAGAAGGGCAGAAGTCACCTGCCAGCTACCTCTGCCTCCCCAGCTTCTCTTCTCTCATCTTCTTCCCCATCTCTTGCCCTCCAGAGGATGAGCTGCCTCACTCTCCACACGTGACAGCCCTGAGTTCACCACACAGGAGGCTTCCAATTTAGCTACAAAGACATGAAAGAGGGCTAACACACACAAACACCAGCAGCAGCTCATGTAGTTTGTTTTCAGGCTTCTTTAAAGTAGCCACTTCCTCTCCCCTGAGGCCACAAGATCAGCCTTGGGCTTTACTGCAGCCTTCCCCTTGGAGATTTTAAGCTTGCAACGTGCTTGTTTCCCTCACCTCTTCCTCTTCACCCACCCCAAAAGCACTTGTAGACTTCCTTAAGGCAGAAGACTGGCAGAGCTCATCATGAAGGGCCACGGGCAACCAAACCCTTGTTTTGGCATCTGTCTGGAAACCTGCTGCTTTCTGAGCCTGTGAAAGCACCTGGTATTCCCCACCTTCTTCCTCCTCTCCTGCTCCTGCTCCTTCAGGGCCTCCAGCACGGTCCGAGCTTTTTCAAAGGGAGGGATCTTCAACCTGAGAGAGTTACACACAAGCCTGAAGCCTCGATTCTGGCACTTCCCGTGTCTACCGGGTGAGGAGGCACAGCTGGCTTAGCTCCAGCAAACTCTTAGAGACTAAAGCTCCATGGCAGGTCAGCAGGTGCTCAACCCACCTTACCTGTACAGGATCTCGGCACGCAGGTAATTCCCAATTCCATTGAAATACTTCTGGTTTAAGAGAACCTCACAGATGGGCTTGTCAAAAGCCCTGTCATCCAGGTTTTTCAGCACATTCCCCCTGCGAGAGAGCACGGGGCATCGAGAGTCATCCTGGACATGTCTGTGCAGGAAAAGCCGCCAAAACCAAGCAGGGGGCATTCCTGAGGAGGCTCACCTGAAAGCCTGGTACTCGGACACGACGCAGGGCCCGCGTTCCGGCTGCCAGGCGTCCCCCAGGCGCCAGGACCCGAAGCGCCGGGGGTCGACGAAGCAGAGGGCGCGCGGGGGGCTCTCGCGGGTGAGGAAGCGGAGGTGGGCATGGCGGGGCAGCTCAGCGGCGGGGCACAGCCGGAACGACCCCGACATGCCGAAGCGGAACACCAGGTCCTGCGGGGGGGTGGCGGCGGCGGGGTCCAGCTCGCTCAGCGTCAGCCGCAGCTCCTTGCCCCGGGCAGTGGCCGAGATGCGGTAGGCCTCGCTGCGGAAGGGCACCTCCGGGCCGCGGCCCACCGCCGAGCGTTCCACGCCGCCCGAGAACACCAGCCCTGCGCAGGCCCTGTTGATGAAGCGCCCGGCCAGGTGCAGCTCCGGGCACTCGGGCATGCTGGCGACTGCACAGCGCGGGGAGAACCCGCCGCCACCGCCGGGAGGCACGGCCCGCCCCCATCGGCTGCGCGTTCCCATTGGCTGCGCCGGGGGCGGTGCGCGCTCCCATTGGCTGCGCCGGGGGCGGTGCGCGCTCCCATTGGCTGCGCGGCGATACCGGAAGTGGTTGTCCTGCCAAGGCGGTCCCGCCGCGGGGAGACGCCGCACAACGCGGGGTACAGCGGGACACGGCTCAGCTTTGTCACCAGGACTTTATTGGACCTGCCCCGAGGACCCCCGGAAACCCAGAGGGAAATGTCCTCTTCCCCAGCGAAGAGCACCAGTGTGGGCCCCCAACTCAGTGTCGCAACCTCCCGCCATGGCCTTTTCTGGCTCCTCACAGAAGGGTGTTCATCAGGGTCTGGGCCTGCTTCAGCTCTGCAGAGAGAGGATGGAGGTGTGGGGGAGCTGCTGGCATTGCAGCATCCCTTCCAGCATCCCTTCCAGCATCCCCTTCCCAGCATGCCTCCCACAGCATCTCCCTCTGCATAATCCCCCACGGAGGTTCCTGCTGCCACCCCTCCTGGTGCCTCACCTGCCAGCAGCACCCGGAACTTGTTGGCCGAGAGCGTCACAGGGACAGCCGTCATCTTCTCACACTCTCTGTCCCGCACATTGAAGGTCAGGTGCACCACGGGCTCATTGACCTCCTGCAGCTCGCTGGAGCTGAGGGTGTAATCCACCCGCCAGCGCACAGAGCCCAGCTGGCTCACTAGGGTGGGTAGCGGGATGGTGTCAGCACCCCCGCTCACTCCGCAGGGTGACTGACACTGACCCCCACAGCCCTATCGAGACACAACACCCCACTCACATCGCAGGCTGCAGGCCCTGAGCCTGTCCTGGAGGGAGCTCTGCTTCTCCTCATAGGAACGGCACAACCCGCTGGCATGCTCTGCTCGTGAGGGAAGACGAGAGAAGAACCCTTCTGCTCACACTAGACCTGTAGTTGCCAAACCCCACCAAAGCACCTGAGGAGCCCCCAGGCACAGAAGGGAGGTGATGGAGGACAGCAGAGCAGCCAGCCTGCCCTCCATCTGGGTGTGAAGAAGGCAGGACTGGCAACTGTCACAAACATCCCACCAGGTCTGGCTCACGGTGCCACCCCGAGGGTTTCCCCTACCTTTGGGCAGCCCCAGCTGCTGCAGCTCACTTGACAGAGACTCACTGTCTACATTGTGCTTGGCTGCACTGGAGAGGATGAAGCCAAGGACAGCGATGGTCGCCTTCACGTCCCCTGACTCTGCAGACAGGAGGGACGGTGAGCTCTGTCACCTTGGGGAGGCATCCCCAGGCGGATCGCTGCCCATGCCTGGAGCATGGCGCCATCGGGGGATCCTGGTAAGGACAGCAGTGCTCACCTAACTTTGCATCTGAGGTCAGCTTCAGGATCTTGTCATACTGTGGGAGAGCAGAGCGTCACAGTAAACACCAGATAACACACTCACTGCCAGTGTTAACACTAACAATTCTTACCTAAATATTAATACTAATAACACTTACTATGCATATTATTATTACTAGTAGAGTCCGGTAGCGTTCTTAATGCTGAGGCTTGCATGAAGAACACGAGATTAATTAAGGTTGCTGATTATGCCATTGTAGTGTTGAAACACTTGGCCGGCTGCCTGGTAGCCCCGCACTTACCTCGATGGCCTCTCCCAGCAGGTCCCGCAGCACCTGGGCGCAGATCAGCTTCAGCTTCACCGAGGACTGTAGGGGAGAAGGAGGGTGAGCAGCGGGCCCGGAGCAGGCGAGGGGCGGGCAGGGGGACGCGAGAGGCGCGGGCACTTAACTATTTTAGCCAGGGTGCTGATCTCGGCCAGCACCCAATCGGGGCAGTCCAAGTCCCCGCAGAAGCGGAACCGCTGCGGGAGAAGAGGCGCTCAGAGCCCGCCGCGGGCTCTGCCCGCCCTCCCCGCTCCCCCCGGCCGACCCCCTCCCCACCATGTCGCCGCCGCTCCCCGCTCCGCGGTGCCACCGCAGCGCCCGCCTTGCGACCCGGAACCACGCCCGGGCGGGCTGCCGGCTACGCCCCGCCCCGCGCCTGCCCCGAGCGCCGGTGGGGCGCTCCGGTACGGGCTCTGCGGGGTCCCTAAGGCCGGGACCCGGCCACGAGAGAGGGGCGGGGGACGGGGGTCTCGGAAGCGGGACCCAGGGCGACTGCGGACCCTTCAAGCGCCCCGAGCTCCGCCCAACTGGGCGCCTCGCCCTCCCATGGGCCGCGGCCTCACAG
>VYXC01007212.1:0-127924 GCA_013397175.1 Platysteira castanea
CACCTGGAACTGACTGCCCCAAGGGACAGACCCTTCCAGACCCTTCTTTCTACAGGATCACCGCTTCAACAGAACCGCTTCGCTTGGACTGCCACCACCATAGAGTGTCAGGTTGTATTCTGACTTTTGTCAGTATCCTTGTACTACTGCATTTATTTATTTCTTTTAATTTTCTCCTATTAAAATTATAATTCTGACTTGCGATCTCCCACTGGTTTGATTTCAAACTAGTACACTTGTTCACCCATCCATAATGGTAATTAACCCATGTCTACCTTAAGTTGTGTTTTCACATCTTCGTCCTTGTGATGAATTCTTAAACCCTATTCAAAAGGGGGAAAAAATTCTAATGAGAGTATAAATGATAGGAAATAATAACCAGCAACCAGTAAACAGAAACTACTTTACATAAATTTGAGTCAGTGTCTTTACAGAAATTGAATATTTCTCATGCTGAATTAAAGAGATTAAGAATGAAATTGCTAGTAATTCATAAAACCTAACACAAAAACGTAATAAAGTATTACTGGGAGTTTATAAAAATGAAGTAATATTCCCTTTAAAAAAAATTGTATGTAGTTTTAATAAAAATATAAATGCAAAAAAACCCTAACTAGTAACACTAGGTATGTGTGCATATGTAAATTAATATAAATGACCAAATTTTTATACTAATTTTTAAAACTTTTTTGAATTTCACTATAGACTATAGATGATATATAATAAACACTTCTTAATAGTACCCTTTATGGATTTTCAGGTAGACTGATTACTTAAAATACAAATATTTTTCAGACTGGTATTTTTTCATTAATAAAAAGACAAAGCCTGGTCCACTTTCTCGATATTATCTATTTGTAATAGACAATCTTTGTTTTGGAGGAGTTGCTTATAATCCTGTTTCTGATGGTATTTTTTCAGGATTAAGAGAAAGTAGCATGTTTGCCAAACAAATATCTTGAACAAATGCTTCCTGTACATCATCTGTTTACACACTTCATTTGTGGAAACTCTCTTTGGTCTACAAAGTAAAGGTACCAGACTTTCCCCCTGCCCTTAATATATTTAATATATCTTACTGATACTGTTGGCTCTACTTTTAGAGGGTTACCTGGCACTGAAAGCACAGCTGGACTTTGTAATGCCAAACTTTGTGCTGAATTCTTTTGTTGGTGCTCAGTTAAGTCAGTGAGGTTGCACTGATGTAAAGAGGGGCCCAAGGACTCCAGAGTTTATTGCTAACTGTGAGGACAGATATATGAAAATATTGATCAACTCAGGAACTTTAGTGCCAAACTCCATGTAATTGCCAGTGACATTGTCCATCAGCTGGGAATTTCAGCCCTTTATTTTAAGGTTTCACCTGGATAATATGCAAATCCAGGCATTTATTGCCTTGTCATCTGCAGATATTGGTAGTCTTTGAATTTTGAACACATATCCCATGCTGTATTTTCAGAATAGGATTGCTTCAGTTGTAGAATTGTAAGTACATGAGACAGAATCTATTAAGAAAAATGAAATTATGTTTGCCAATGACAGAATGTGCGCTAATGGAACCGTGTGGTACAAGAAATTCTGTAGTGGAAATTAAATGTAAGAAGACTTTGATTAAATAACTGCAGAAACCGGAAGAATTTGAGAGTGCTGCACTTTATTTGTGTTGCCTTTAAGAAGGATTACAATTCCTTACCAAATATGATTGATTTCAGAGCAAGGAGTTCTCCAGGCTTATGGTCTTTGGCATCAGGGTTAGTAGCCAAAGAGCTTTACATTACAGTTTTGATGGAAGAAAGAAGAAAGTGTCAGAAGCAAGAACAAACCTAGTAGGAAAGTCTTGAACTGCATAAAATACATGAAATGTAAATCTTGGGAGTAGTGAGGTGCACAAATCAGTTATGTGTTTTAGGATTGATTTTATTGATCCAGATAATGCAGAAGCTTTATGTGCTATCAAAGCACATCTCTACGTTGTGCTGGGTTGTATTGCCCCAGTGTTTAGCATTTTGAATTTGTTAGTTTGGAGAGTGACACAGGGTGATTCAGCTAAGCCTTACTGAAGGCAGAGGGAAAGCTCGGGGGACACGGAGCCACCACCATCCCACCAAGAGCTCTATGGGAGGGGTGGCCCTGCCTTCTTGCCTCACCCCACTGTAGGACTAGACATTAATTCTTTTGGTGGGAAAAGAAAAGGCAAGGTGCATCTGGGTTAGATTTCTTTCCAAAGCCAGCATATGCTCCCATGACTAAGGACGTGGCTTGAAAACTCGCTGTCATGGCAACTGGGAAACCTCCCAGGGCCACTGCTCAAGGATCTTGCTCAAGAAATTCCCCACAATAAAGCACAACAGCAGCCTGCATAAAATCTGCAAAGGAGGCAGGTGGTGAGGATTAAATGTTCAGGGAAGGTGAATGAAAAAGGTAGCACCTTGGAGAATTCTTTATTTTGTACCTCTGTGCTTTTGTAAGTGAGGCTTGAAAGACATCTGGGTTATTTGGACAGACAGGGACAGGATTTAGGATGTGCACTGCACTGGTTAGGGATTCACAGGTGGTCTTAACCTTGATTTACTCAACATGCAAAGAAATAGATCAATACGATGCCAGTTGTAGCAGGAAAAAGCTTGGCATGCAGGAGGACCAAATCCAGGGAAAGGTGTGTAGCAGTGTAACACTGCGCACTGTCTATCCACATCCTGTCCTGAATCCTTTTGATTTTAGGGCTTGAGAAGGCAGAGTGAAGCAGCAGCCTGCCCTCTGCTCTGTGCTGCAGTGATCAGGTTGCTTCTCTGGCACAGCTAGTTAATTTACAGGCTGCTTGGGTATGTCTGTGTTGAAGTGAAGGTTGTTGTTTTCTCTGTGTTAATCCCTTAACTGCCCTAGTTGCCCTGAGCCCTACTGTAACTGTTACCTGCATATGAAAATGTGCCTCAGGAATGCAGGTTTTCACTCTTGCTGTTGCCTAGGCTGTTACTACGTGATAATTTTTTGTTTGTTTGTTTGTTTGTTTTTTAAAATCAGAATGGAAGTTTGGGCATAAGTGTCAGCTTTCTTTAGTTTTTAATCTGTGGCATGAATATTTGGCAGTTTGTGGTTATTGAGTTGCCTTAACAGCTTCATGGAGCTTGTGTTGCTATCCCTGTGCTGTTCCCCACTTCTTCAGAAAAGTCAAGTGCTTTGTGCATTAAAGAAAAGCCTTTAATGTGCAATTTCATCCTGAGTGCTCAGATGCAACTGATTTAACTTGTGTGACCTTGGTATTACTCTGGTTGATATTCAATCCATAATTTCACACTTAATCTGTCAAAACATTCAGAAGAGGGAACCAATTTTGTTCAATTTCAACAATAAGTGTTGCATCTCATGTAGTCAAGGTCAGTCAAAATAGAGTAACTGAGCTGAATTGTAGGATTAAATTCTCAGGGAAAATTGGATGTAATATATTACAATTAAAGAGCTTAGCAATACAATTGTAAAATAACTTTGGAGGTTAGTGCAAAATTTCGTCATTTGTTTATGGATTTCAGGAGGCTCTTTCCTCTAAAATGCTTATCATGATTGTTGAAATGAAAAAGTAGGACATTTAAGGGTGATAATAGGTTGTAGTCTTTACTCAAAGTGTAGTTTGCCTGTGGTGATCATGATTGCAGGTCTTCCTGTTGGATTTTAAAAAAAGGTTAAAGAATTAAGAGGAAAAATGAATCATAGATGGAAAAGGGATAATATCCTTTGGAGCTGCACAAAAAGCCCTGGAACGGAGTTTATTACTGAGCGATCACATACTTAAAGAAATAGATTTCTGGATTTGAAGGTCAGCTGTTCACCTAGTCCAGTCTCACATACAACATGGCCTAGTAGGTTCCTGTAGGTTGCCAGCACTTGTGGCCAGCTGGAATGGTGGGCGGGGAGTCCTGCACAGCTTTTTGTTGGGCTGTGACCGAGGGAGAGGGTTTAACAAATCGGTAGGAACCGGATCATGAACCTCACTGTGTTTGCTTACCCTGCCAGTGGGAGGTGTGTGTGTCCAGGTGCACGAAGGGCATACCTGAGATGCCATGGGTTCCCCAGAGCAGGGAAGACCATGATATGGATGACAAAACCTGCCAGAACCCTGGCACTGAAATCCATTAGATATTGAGTAGCATCCTCACCCACAGCTGGAAAATGGACAGATCTGTCCTGAAGGCAAGTGCCTTCAGAACATTGCTCTGTAGTGACACAAATGCTTCTCCTGAGGTTTGCATTCACAGCAGTGTTTCTCTAGCAGCCTCTTGTAGCAAGCTCCCTTAACTGCCCTCACTGTTGTCTCTGCTTTGGACTAAGGTCAGCTGGGCTCTGTGGTTCACCGCCTTGCAATGAGCAGTTTGCTGTTCAGTGGAGATCCCCAGTTTGCTGGTGGGGTAAGGATGGGACCTAGAAATGGAGAGAGCCTGACAGGTCACTTAGCCCCTCTTGCTTGTGTGAGTGGATTTCTCAGATAACCTTCTCTTTTGTGCAGGATTAAGGAGCTGTAGTATGATAATTAATGCAGTGAAAATTATTTGTAGCACTGCAAAGACTGGAATCATTGCCAGGATTTAAAAAATATGTGGAGAAATACATAGAGAAATGTGTTTGACAAATAGAGCAGTAGGTACATTGTGGACAGAAGTGGTGTTTGACTAAATTTAGCCTAAGAACTATTAGTACAATTACTTAGGATCCAGTTTATATGTCATGTGGTAGTTGAGCATTTTTCAGCAGGCAGTTGATTATTTTTCAGATCTTATTTAAAGACAGCGAGTCTATCAGGTACTCCTGGCATGATGAGTGGACCTCCAGGGGTCCCAGCCAATCCAAATTTCCATGGTTCTGAAAGCATGTTTTCTAATGTACAAGTTGAATAATTGCTCAGCAGAGTGGAAGTGAGCGGTATTAGGTGTTGTCTGAATTGATTAAATCAGATTGTGTTAGATTTAGCGATCACACATTCATGTGCATGTGTACTTATGGTTCTGGGAGGAGACATTATCTCATAGAAAATACGACATCTTTCTTTCGGGCTTGTGTAGGTTTAGATGTACCCTGAGCTGCTTGAGCAACTGATAGTTTGGCTTGCAAAATGATTAAAATACAGAAAAAGTTGCTAATAAAACCTACTTGAATTAAATGTAGGTTAATTTTATAGAATCATAGAATGGTTTGGGTTGGAAAGGACCTTAAATATCACCTATTTTTGATACATAATAAAAGAAACACTTTTTTGAAATTACTAGAAATAATATTTTTACTTTAAAAAATAGATGTCTGGATTTAGGTTGAAACAGATCAGTTAATTCGGCGTGATTTGTGAATAGTTATGTTTGATTGAATTATAAATAGGAGTATTTATTGATTACCAGAGGTTTTGAATTGGCTTTAATGTAACATTGTTGTATTTAGACCTGAAAAAACAAAAAAGAAAAAAAAAAGCCCAAACAAACAAACCCCAACAAAAAAAAACAACCCCAAAATGCCTCAGTGTGTCTTTTTGGTCTCCCACACAAAGTATCACATACTTCTGGAGACAGTGGTAAATAGATTATAAAGATCTACAGTGAAAAATACAGATACTGTAAATGAAAATCTGGTATCTTAAACCCAAGATGATACATATTTGATTTTGAAGTACAGAATGTTTCAAGTATTGTGTCCTGAAATGAGTATTGAGTGCGAGAACTTAAAATCCTTTCTTATTTGTGTCTCAGCAGGCTCATAAAGATGAAATCAAAAAAGCAGATATACATCTTTCCTCTTCAAAATGTTGCATTTATTGAACTAGTAATCACATTACCAAAAATTGTAGGTAAAAAAAGTCTTCTACTGAAGAGTAATGCAACAAATATAGCTGGTTTTATTTTTCTTTATTTGACTGCTCCTTACAAACCTCATTATTTCTTGTCCTATGCAAGACTCCAAGTAGCTATTAGAGCATTTAAATCCCTGGAAGCAAAAATATTCTGCATATAGGCCAAAATGTTCCCCTTATTTTGCTCTCTATGGCATTGCATCTCAGGAAATATGGCTGTCTACCAGGAGCTGACTCAAACACAATGAGGTGGAAAAACATGACCTTCAGAAGGATGATTTAGCATGTAGATTGTAGAATACATTTCTATTAGAGTGTTCCCAGCTTGGAACCATTGAGGATATTTGTAAAAGAGCTTCATAGGTACAATATGTACACAAGTTGCTCTCATTAGGAGTAAATCCTTGCTATAATATTAAGGGTAGTCTCCTGGCATTGACAAAGTGGAATTCTTGTATCACAGGCCTTATCTAACCCTCTTGTTGGGTGAGCTATCCCTGAGTAGAAATCAAGTTTGAACGATTGCTTTTTAAACACAAAGTGGCAGCTGATAATCAAGATTTTGCCTCTAAGGCAAGGAGAGCCAAAATGAGCCCTTGCTGTATAGTACAGTAGGCCTTAACCCAAAAAGCCTTTCTCCTTCATCTGGTGCATGCCCCAAACTTGAGGGAATGCTTTCTCTAAATACTGGCACTGTTCCCAGTCCCTTTGTGTGCTTCCTGGTTATTTTTTGCTCTTTCCATATGGTGTACAAAACTCTGAGCATCTTTGTCCTGCATCTAGAGCTGTAGGTTAGGCCTAGCACCATGTGGTCCTGGAGAAAACCTTTATGCCAGAAAGACACAAACTGTCACATTTTGTTATTAATAGTAATATTGACTGTGAATAATAAGGGTTTATCTGCCAAGACTAAAAAGAACAGGAACGAGTAGGCAGGTTGGATAAGGGATAAAGAAATACTAGAAGGAAAATTCAATAAAGAATTACTGTAAAAAAGTCTCCACTATACTTGTATTAATTTATAATTCTTTTCTGTCACAATAGAAACAAAATCAGTGCAATAGATCTTGCTCAGACCTAACTCACATGAGAAGTTGGTTGGTTTGATTTCAACATGAGACCATGTTTGTCACCCTCTTTTCCTCTCCTTAGGTGTGACCGCACCTCTTATGGTCATTATGCTCCTCCCAACATTTTATATTGAATAGTCATAAAGGCAGATGTGGTCTTTCAGGGCAACATCCTCTATAGCACTGACCACAGGTTTAAACAAAACTTCCTTGAACTAAAATAAAAAAAAATGAGCAAACACTGCAATGTTCCTTTTCCAAGGGCTAACGCAATCTGTTCATAACTATTCATAGACGGATTGAGAGACACTGAGAGGAGTTGCTAGAACTTTCATAAGAATAAGTGACCAGTGCTCAAGCAGCCTTATTTTGAGAGTGGTTTTGGACTAGGTAAAAATGTTGCTGGGGTGGAACAAATTGGGTTAGACACAGGAGCTAAGATGAGAGAAGTCAATATTTAGAGTGGAGATTCAGACTGTTGATGTCCAGGATAAGGAGGATATGAATTCCATCAATCTTAGGTATTTATAGAGTACCCCTCTCTTTACTATACTCTGTAGTCAATATTTCCGTTTGCAGAGGCACTCATGAGAAATGTAACATTTTAGAAAATCTGGTGATGGAAGTGGACTAGGCCTTTCTGTCCACATGGGTACCTAAGGATACTCTGAGAGCCACTATTCAGTTCTCCAGCCACTTTCTGAAGAGAGGAAAGGCTGGCTACATGTTCCAGATTTGACGTTGACTTCGAGCTTGTAGCTTGTCCACAAATCACATTTTGATAAAAACTGCCCATTTCAAATGTGAATTTCAGGATGTCAGCTAAATATTTCTGACTTTTCTATCAGTTTTGATTCCATCATGTACTTGTTAGTCATGCCTTACTGTGCTGCTATGTAACAGTTCTGATTGATGTTGACCATAGATACTATAAATGATCCCTTTTGATACATTAGTTAATTCCAAAGGAAATCATCCCTCTCCTGGCAAATTCAAATCCATCTTAAAATTTTATGGAGAGTCAACTCATTATGAGGAAAGTTATTTATAAATTTACTAAAAAAATGGATCTGTTCTCATTAAAATAAGCTTAAAGGTACAAAATGATGAAATGTCAGTTGTCTACTTAACTCTTTTGGTGCATTTCACTAATGAGCTGAGAGACTGAGACTTCTCAGCACTTACAATTAAATTCAGCTAATGCAAAGCAAAAAGAGACTTGGAAAGGCTTCATATGTGTAAAAAATAAAAGAAGGAGGAAAGAACAGACAATGTATATGCACAGACTTAGTTAAAGAACATTTAGATGCTATTCAATTATTGTCTTTGTCTTCCTGTTAAAACACATCAAGTTTTGCCTGTTGTCATTACCAAAGAGATGTCCAAAAAGAGCTTAGGATTTAAAATCAGACTTTGCACAATTACTGCCATTTTTCCCAGGGAGACATGATAGAATTGGATATGACCTTTGCAAAATTACTTTCCTTCTTTGATTAGTTTCTGCATTTCTAGAATAGGATTTTGCTAGTATGATTCAGTGCTTTTAGTTCCTGAGATGAGGTGTGCCATATGAAGGTAAAGATATTAAGTTTTCTTTCCCCAATTTTCATTCTTGACATATCAAGGCCTTGCTTAGGGGTGTAGACTGAGACATCAGTTGATCAGTGTACCCATGCGCCCACCTCTGTGCAAAGGATGAGAGGTGTTATAAAGACAATCTTTCACCATCACCACCAAACCATCCCTAACACGAGATTTGAAGAGCATGGAGAGTACACATGAAACATATGAAGGGGGATTCAGGGCCTCTTCTCAAGAGATACGAAGTCAAGAAGATGAAATTTACCAAATTACATGGTAAATTTGTAGGATGTGGTCAGCTCTAGTCTGAGAGGTGTCACTGTCTCTGCTGTGTTACAGAAATAGCAGCTCTGCCCATCCAACAGCAGTGGCTGTCACGCCCTGACCTCCTGCTGTAAATTTTCATCAGCAATTTTGCTGGATGGCAAAACACAACTTTGTCTGTGTGCAATCACACTTGCATTTGTTTTCACAGGTGTTTCTTTTACTACCTACTCTAAGATCAGTAAAATGAAAAGGGAAAATGATGACAAGTGTTCTTGTGTTTACCAAATGACTGGAAAGTAGTTATCATGGGATCTACGTAATAGGTTTTCTTCTGCTTTCTTCCTGGCTTCCAAAAATGTGTAATTTTTCCTATTGAAATTACAGCTTGTACAAGAATTTCCAGTGGAGAGGATGATGGCATGTTTTCTCTCTGTTGTTTCTGTGATATTGAAAGGTTACTGCTGGGCAGCAGTCTATGTTACTTAGTGCTTGGATTCCAAAGGTATTGAATTCTAAAAGGACCTGGCTCTCCAGCCTGCAGGTCAGGGGTTATTTGTGGATGTAGCTAAACTGCTCTCTAACAGTTAAGTCTTATGACTCCTTGTAAACATTTTTGCTGAGCCTTAAAGCAGATTTCTGAAGGAAACATGGATGAGATCCTCTTCCCTCACCTTGTTAGAGTTCCTAGGTAGGTTCCTGCTCTGTGTCATGTAGCAGGAAGAAGGCAGTGGCCACCACATCTCCAAAATCAGGTCAGCCAGGTGTGCTGCTGCCCCTGCTTTGCCTCTCACAGAGAGATATTTTAGCCCAGTTGGAACAGTGCTATTACCTTCCATACTTACTAAGATTTTTATAAGGCTTGCATATCATCATCTAGGGTGGGATGGGTTAACAGCTTAAAGGGAAAATTGAGGAAAGGAAGTTAAAATACTCATTGTCTTCTGAGATGTTTTTTCATTATTATTTTTAGAAGTGATGATAAATTAACTTCTTTTGCCATTTGCTTTTCCTATCACTGATTCACACCACAGTTCTCATGGATCTCTTTGTAATGTAAACTTAGACCTGATCTAGCAATATACTCCAGTATGATTCAGGAATTCTGTGCCAGCCCTCTATAGACCTCTGTGATAGCAGTGGATCAGCTTGTGATTTCTACAGAACCTTGGGCAATGTATTCTTATGTGGAAAGTATATTGAAAGTGAAGAAAGGCAAAGTGATTAATTTAGAGGTATTGGCTAAATCAGTTTTAGGTGACAAAGTTGAACATATGATGACACAAATATTTTTTTTTTTATTTGTATTTTTCTAAGCTTGTTGGTTTTACTCAGCAGTTGGTTTTAGTCAGTAAGTTCACCAAATATCCCTTGTATATCCTAAATACTGTCATCTTTTTCTTTTGAAAGAGAGTTTTGTCTTCTATTTTGTTGTATTACAAGAAATGTATTCTCCTCCTGGCAGTCCACTGTCTACATTTTTTCAGTTCAAATCAATGTAAATCATCACAGACTGGATAGATATCCCACTAAAGTTTAATAAAAAATAGGTCAGCTATATTATAGAGTTCTTTTATTTTGTACTAAAAGGTTAAAGGGAAAAAATATATGGTTCAAAATTAAAGCTGCTGCACTTGTGATTTCAGCAGCCATTATTTTACCCACGGAAAATCTCTATGATCTGTCAAATTTTCAGTGCATTGTGCAGGCTGGCATGAACTATCTGCAATTAAATACTGGGTAGAACCTTAACATTTACTACATGCAAATTTTCTGAGGTGGATATGAAGACACTAGATTAAAAATGTTGGCCATCCTATTTCCTGTCTTCCCGATTCTTTAAAAAACTACTTGCTAAAGCCTTGTGATCTGTGAATTTGTATGCACTTTTATTGTTCCTTCGCTGTCAGAAAATTAATTACCTAGATCCTTTCTAATCCTGCCAAACTCTGCTTCACAGTTTGAAAGAGAAGTGGCCTCTGGAAACACCTGAGAGGGCTTTGAAAGTGTTTCAGAGTTCTTTTAAGACTTCAAATTGTTCTTCCTCAGAGATAGCTGGAGGATAGAAGGAAGTATAAGAGTGATAGAGCTTCTGTTTCCTGTCTTGGCACCAGCTACAGCTTCTTTAGTTTTTCTTGTTTAGCAGAACACTTGTAACACTTGGCAATAATCAATTCCAGAAACTACACATTATTAAATTTCTTTGACTAAGTGCTTATCTAACAACATGGGGCAGAGCCTCCCAGCCAGGTAGCAGAAAGAAAAGGCTTGGTAGTGGAAAAAGGTTGTGATATATCTAATGAATTTAATTTTCTACCCCAGTAAAGAATATAAGATGGCTGCAAGGCCAGTGGCTGTTCCTAAGATGCTATTTAGACTTCATTGGTAATTGGTTTTGTCCCAGCTCATTTTCAGCTGCAGTGTTAGGGCAAAATGGAACATAGTTTTCTAAAATAGTTGCTGCTGCCTAAACAGGGTTTTGTGGAGAGAGGTGGTTGTAAACTCTTTCCCCCCTACAGCTGTGACCCTCTCTCAAAGAAGATGGCTCACACTAGCGAGCTAAATGTTAAACGTATCTAACAGGGTTTTCTTCTATTGAATTCAGTAGCATGAGCTTCATTTAGACCCTCTGATAATGCAGCATAATGTGCAACCTAAATCTAGCTGAGAAACTTTCCTTCTCACAATTTAACAAAGCATCAATGAGAATTTAAACTTATAAACCCCATTCACAGTGAAAGCCTGTTTCCCAAAAGTTCTTGTGGGGCTTCTGAAGCCCTTTGTGTGTGAATGATCTGTGAAAAGGCTTTAAGCATGTTCATTAACTTAAAATTATTCAGTGAATGCCTATATGATTACAACTGAGCCTGTGAGTTGCTTATAAATGATCAGCTTTGCAATCTATAGCAGGGATTTGCTCTGTGTAGTTTGCTGATCATATGATGCAATCAGCGATGGTTTTGCATCTGTCTCTCAGTGGCTCTTAAGCTTCCAAATAACTTTCTCAATGTCAGTAGCCATGGTATAATCCTAAATGGGGAGGATATGTGAGTGAATTTTAGCTCCTTCCCCAGGTGGGACCTGGCTGTGGATGCAGAGACTCACCTGCTGTGCACCTGCATTGGCACTTGAAGGAAGCCTGGGCCTGCTGAAGAAGAGGGAGATGGTGGGCTGTGGTAGCCAGTCTGGGCGGTGAAAGAATTGTTCCTGTGGGATGGATGGCAGACTGCAACTCTTTTCTACCCTCTTCCTCCCTCGAAAGAAAGAGGAAAAAGAGAGATGAACATATGTCCAGTCAGCATCTGTGTTAACTGGCCTAGTACCGTCTTTTTCACAAATATTGTGTTACATTGGTTCTCTAAATTATTCAGTCAGTTTGAGTCCCTAAATGAAAATGCAGAACTGTCCTATGCATTTGAGTGGGAAAGAAGCTGCAAAGAGTTTCCATAAATTACACAAAGGACTGTCTGCTGCATTTTGACCCGGGATCAACAGGAGCTTTGGGAAAAAATAATGACCCTTATAAAGTTCATCTGCAGTCCTGTATTTACTTCCTTCTTTCAGATGGTGCCCTGCAGAGGAGACTGAGGAAGTCTCAGTCCCACTGGTGCCCTCCCAGCCTGGTTCAGAAGTGTTCGTGGGTCCTGAATTGAAACCATCAGGTGCGGTGCCCACAAGGAGGCTATTTCTAAGCTCTTTTCTTCAGCACTTCCCGATGAAACTCTGCATGTAACACATTCACAGTATGTAGAACTGTTCCCTCAAGATATAAGGCTGCCACTTACATGATTCATCAAATTAATTTTCCCTCTCTCCCTTTCAAGTCATCTTCCTATGGTCCCTTTGATGAATCTAGCTCAGAACCTATTATTTATACAGGGCACATGCTGTTGCTGAGCTGGTGGCACCCACATGTATCTCCCTTGTTGCAGTAACACTTTCCTAGTTCTTAATGGTTGCTGTTGAGGGTATATAAATCATTTCAGGTATTAGAAGGCAGAAAGACTAAACATTAGTTTAACATACAAACCAGGAGAACTTCCTTTATCTCTCTTCATTCCCAGAGCATTAATTAATGGCAATGCAGAGATTTTTAGTGGTTCTGTTTGTCTGATATTTAGCAACAACATAAAAATAAATTTACAGTGCCCTTAATAACAGTTGATTTAATATCTAATTAGTTAATATGATACCTCTTTACATTTTCTATTAAAATTTTAGTTTCGTGGTCAGTGAATTTTTAAAGAGTAATGAAAGGCAAAGCCCTCAGCTTTGAAAGAGACATTGTAGAATATGCTTTGAGTATAGTGGTCAAACTTAAACAAGGTGAGTGAAGATGAAGCAGATAGTATTTATGATAGGATTATGTGGTGATTTAGAGCACATTCTGGTAGTTATGTCACTATTTTAAAGCTCTGTTGTTTGACAAAGCTGCAGTATAATTGAAATCATAGTGTGTGGTACATTTATGTTTATTCTCTGTGTTTAGGAGGAGGAGCATGTGTTTAGATGCCATAAAATGCAAGATGGGTTTCTTATTTCTTCCTCCTCTGTATAGTGACAAAATTACAATATAGTTTTGTAGTTTGGAATGATAGTGTTGAGAGAGCAGTATCTGTGTCTTAACAATTGAACCTTAGCTCTATTTTAACAAGTAATTTTTTTTTTTAGCTCTGTGTTTGTTTAATTTGTACTTTCTGTATGCCTCCAGAAAAATAAAACCTGTCAAACCCCTGAGGTTTTGTTTTCTGGAAATAGTTGTTAATGTGGGATTTTAAAAAATAATATTGATAATATTTTTCAGTTTGACTGATATCTGAGATTCCTTCTTGGAAACATTTTCATACTTTGCAGGGCTTGCAGATTATTTGCTAGTCAAGGTTTCAAAAGAAAGAGGAAGTTGGAAAAAATTAAACCTTTGGGGATAGCTTCCTAAAATAAGTGATAAATGAGCTTTGCATTCCTCAGCAAGGTCTCCTTTGTAACACTGCTGACACCCACTCGCCTTGGGGTTTCTCACATTCTGCCAGTGCCAGCTTCATCTGTGAGCCCTGTCCTGGAGGTGCATCTGAGCCGAGGAGTAGTTGTAGGTTAAGTTCTTTAGGGACCAGGAAAACCAGGGTGCAAGCACAGGTGTTTCTAAAAGCCCAAGTGCTGCACACTGAGAGCTGCTTTGTGATGAGTCTGCATGGCTGCACTTTGCTCATAATTCATCTCTACAAAACCATTGTGGCTTTCTCTGCAGTCTTGAGCAGATGTTGTTTGTTAACACCACACAAAGTATCCAAAACACTGCTCTTCCCAGCATAGGGAATGGGTAGTCATGCAGAGACCATTGCCTGGTAGGAGTTAAATGTTCTGTCTCAAAGGATAAAAACTAGATGGTCTATAGTACAGATCTGTAAATTCTACAAGAGTCAATTTTCTTTGGAAAAATAAAGTTTTCTCTTACCGTTTCTATGAATATTTGTAATCATGGGCATCAATATTGCCACAAAGTTACTAACAATTTATATTGAATCTTTCTGAAAGTTGGAAGCCAGCATTGGGATCTTTAAGTGGAGACAGTATTGGAACTTTGTCTTTTACACTGTTATTTGTACTGACATTGATTTTGGGTAGCAAGCAATGCTAGCATAAAGAGAAGTAAAAGGCTTGTTAATATTTGCACTATCAAAATGAGCATGAGCACTGATGATTCATAAGTGCTGCTGTAAATAGGCTTTATTGATGTTGCTGTTCTTCCCTTCTGAGGAGAGGTTTCAGTTTACTGAGAGCCCTTAGGACTTAGGTTCATAAAGAGTGAGGAAAAATTTTGCAGTGATTTTGCAATGAACATCCTGAGTGTTATACAATTTCTTTTGGAAGTAGCTAATGTTAAAACTGTTCCCCAAATGCAGAGGATCTATTCTCAGCAATCATGGGCTAGTGCTTGCTCTTGGCGTGTCATGTCAAGAGCTATGGGCTGTGCTCTGTCTCACGGAGAGATGCTCTGCTACCATCAGTCTACCCCCAAGCATTTTAGATCCAGTTCTAGTCTGCTGGATTCATCCTACCCACTGGTTTTCTTAATGAGACTGGAGCAGAGCCCATGGCCTGGGGGAGCTGCCAGGTGCTCCTCTGGCATGGCCAGCGTCCTTGAGCTGGAGGGGAAAGGGCCGGAACACTTTGTACGTTCTTGGCACATGTGTGACGATCAGCTGCAGTTTGACACTGAGATTTGCCTGTACTACCTGACCTGGAGGAATGCCTGGATCAGGCTCTAGGTAGCACTCCTCTAGCTACAAAAGCCCCTTTGAAACTGGCCACAGATTCATGCCCAAAAGAAGTGGAGGAACAAAATAGACTTGGAGATGTCGAGTAACACAAAAAATCATGAGGCATTTTCTGCCCTCAAATACAAGAGCTAGCAATCCAAATAGAATCTCCAGTCTGTCTTACCCTGCTTTTATCCCCATCTCTTACTCATTTTTCCTCTTTTAAAGCAGAAGTATAAGGGGCAAGAGTTTAAATGGCAAACAAAAATTAGTGAACCTAAAAGTCCTACTTTCCAAATCCTGGAAAGTCTGAGTGTTATTGAAAGCACTTTAGATGTTAAGGTCTTATAGTCAGAACATTGATTTGTCTGAGAGGTAGATATGTAAATATCTTTGAAATATGGATATATGAAATTGTAACTTTTGGGGCTGGGATTTAGTATCCCAAATTGCTTTGAGGTTTTTTTTTTTTTTTTTTGCAAATGTTGCAATCTAACTTGCTATAAAGATCTTCTGATTGGGACTTGATTTCAAGATACTAAATAATTTTTAAATATTGTAATAAATAACCATAATGATAAAATCGTATTATTCAGGTTGGCCCTTGTGACCTCCAAAGTATGCCTTAACTTTTAAATGCAGGGGTTTTTTTCCATTAATATTCAAATTTTACTTAATACTAATTTATTCTCCTTTAGCATCTCAGCTGATTGATTGTCAGTTCAAATCTACATATTACACAGGATTTATTTTTACCCAGTGAAACTGAAGCTGAAAGTCATGTCACAACTTAGCATTCTCCAAGTAGGTGTTTTAAAAGATGGTCTCTGAGCAGGGGCTGCCCATAAATCCCACAATTTATTACATTCATTAGTATCTAGATAAAGGTTATTAGGCAATCAATCAGGGCCATGTCTCATTACCCTTTAGTAGTTGGGATGTTTTCAAGGTTTTCATTAGGGAGTCATGTTATTTTCTTTCCTGCTGCTGAGTAAAGAACTCCTCCAAGTGGATATTGTCTAAATTGGAGTACTGAAACATTGAGACCAGACCAAGTGAAAAATGGTGATGACTCAGGCAGTTTATTTGCCCTCCTCAAAAGAATACAAAGAAGGAGATGTTCTCTCCTGATGGAGAAGTGGAGGAGTCATTTAAAGTGCAGCAAATATGCAAGAACTGTGAGAGAGGACATGACATGGTGGACAGAGGTAGTAGTGACCAGTGCAGTTTTGGCTGTGGAGATAAACTGGAATGTGAAGGTTTCTGGTGTGGTCTTTTATCTCACTTTTAGCTATGAGCTTGTAAAAGCAACCACAAGGTACTGTCAGGCCTCTTCTGCAGTAGACTGTAGGAGAATGGATTCAGTTAGGACCAGCAGTTGCAGGACTGTGGGGCCAATTCTCCACCCAGTGAAGCTCCGTTCACGTATTTGGGCATGGAATTACCTCTGGGTCATAATCTGGTGCTCCAGCCCTTTTCCATCTTAGCCTGGGGCTGGAAACCTTATGTTAGTTGCTTTTTTTGAAGTATTTCAGCATCCAATCCCTGCTTATCTGGACTCTTTAAGTACGAAGGCAGGAGAAATTGCCAAGATATTAAAAAAACTCCAAAATAACCAAGACCTGAATTTATTTAAATGTCAGCAGAAGTTCTACTCCAGCTATATGAAAAGGTTTGAGAGGTTCTTTTATATACTGAAACCAATTTACTGTGCTATCACATGTTATTAATGATACTTTTATCAATATTTATGTTCAAGGTAGGTGTTCATAGGAGCTCTTTGCTATAAGTCAGCAACCACATTCATTTTACCTCTGTATGTATGTATTGTGGATAGGGATGACTAATGACTGCATGAGCCGTGTGACATTTACAGCCTAAAAATCTAAATGTGTTTGTGAAAATGGCCCACTAATGGGCTTATGTCCTACCTCAAATTTACTGATGTTTTGCCCAAGATTTCTCTGAAACTTAGACTATATTTTGCAGTGAGCTTGGTTTCCCGAACAGTGATTTTAAAGTACACATGGCACATAATAAAGCTTCTTGCAATTTTAGGTTTAGATTTGGTGAGTGTAACTCTTGGTGTAAAACTGAGCTGTTTTCATCATGATGTCAGTCTCTGAAGTTATTCCCATGATGCTGATAGTACTTGAAGAGGGGAAGTCTCTTCCTACTGCTCCACCCTGAGCTGTGGAGTGTGAGTGCCTCTGTGCTGCAGCACTGTGGGAGCTGGAAACAGCAGCTCCACTTCTGGTTAACAGTGATTTGGTCTTCAAGGGGATTTATAAAGAGTTGTAAATTTGGTCTAGGCAATGATGTTTTAATCATTTTTACCTACTGGAAGTTGTGCTTCACTGTCAGACAATGCAAGCATGATAGGAGGGTAATTGCCTAACACCCTTCAGGAGAGGATTGGGAAGCAGGACAGAAGTGACTGATGACTATTGTAAGATCCACTTTGCAGAAGGGAGGCACAAAGTTCTAATCAGCACTAGACAAAGCCCTGCCATGTAATCGGTCAGTGTGATCTTGAACAATGCAAAGATTGACTGAAATTACTGACTTTTATTTTTGATGATGAAATTAGTGAATTTTGATTTAGCAGCGACTTGAAGATAGTTATTCAAATTTGCACAGCTGACAAGATTATGCCAGAGAAGAATAGCATGATATGCTGTCATATAAAGGTTAATAAGCGAGAACTCACATTTGTAACAAATCTAAGAGTAGATCATGGATATGTGGTTTTGAATTTCTTGCCCAAAATTGTTTCTATTGAAATTTATCTATACATATATTCCAGAGCAGAACTGGGAAACCAGCTCTTAAGTACTCCTGTAAGTCACCAAAGTAACTGGGAAATGAACTTCCATGCACTATTTTTAATTGAGATGTGCTCAGTTTGGTGTGATGTAAGGACTTGTTGTAAATTGAAGTAGAAGCTGCTTGGTTGCTTACCCAAGTTCTTTGTTGCATCACTACAAGATGAGTGATACCAAAATGAGTGAAAGTTAATATCATGTTCTCTGACATTAGTTTAGTGATGTATAGTCCACAGAATGAAGTTCCCTTGTCAGTAAACCTTTAAAAATATTTACCTATATAAAACTCAAAATTCTGAAAGTTTGTAATGCCCTTTCAATATATGCCATGCATCCTAGGAACAAAATGACAGCTGTATATCTGTGGTGTGGATTGTTCATTGTCAGCTGAAGAGAAGGGTATAATGTCATTGTGTATTTACTATGTGATGCCAGTGCAAAGAGAAATAGAGATAAAAAAATGGATAATACTTTTCAGAGACTCTAATTTTGCTGTGATGACAACATCCAAAATAAGATTTAAATGTTTTCAGAAGTGCAGGAATCTCTCTTTGTAATTCTTTATGAGCTCAAAATTAGAGTGACCCCAGCAGCTTTTCATTTATTTCTTAATTAAGTCAAGCCAAATAAATATGTGGAACTTTGACATTACAAGTATAAGTTATAAAACCAGAGGTCAACCACACTTGGCTCAGAAGTAAAATTCCCATGACATTAATACCTAAAAACATCCAAGTAACCAGAATTTTCTCCTATATGCCCAACAATGCATCGTTTCACCTTGATGCCTCCCCTCCGAGGTTTGCATGGACCACACAATCTGACTGACTGCATCCTGACAGGAATCATTCTCAGGATCCCAGGATGGATACTCTGGTGGGGAGCCTTCTCTAGGGTTTTTAGTTACTCTTGGTGCTGTGCAAGGGCCGTGACTCATTTCAGCAATCCCTAGAGCTGCTTTGAAAAGCAGCAAAAACCTGAACAGTGAAAGAAACAGCCTCCAGCACCAATGTCTGATGTGTCTTTGGAGAGAAAGGTGACCTGTAGGGTTGTATGCACAATATCTGCTCCCGTGCTGGCCACAGCATTGCTGCTGACCAACAGAAAGAGAGCACCTATTTCATCTTCATCGACCCCAATTAGCAAAGCAGCACACTCAGCAAGCTGAGGCTGGCTCAGGGCTCTCCTTACCTGCAATCGTGTATGACTAAGCCCTTTGGGGAAAGCAAAGCCCTGAGCACCTCCCTGGAGCTTTGTAACAATCATGCTGCTGTATCCCCTGGGAGGGCCCCACCGATTTGTGAAGGACTTCTGAGACATTCCTCTTAACTGACTTCCACTCTGTCATCAATAACAGGAGCAGCTGCATAGAGGGAATGGCCTCAGAAGTGATGAATCCACATATACACAAAGGAGATGAGAACAGAGAGGCACTAATCCCATTTCAAGTTTAAGTAGTCACAGTCCCAAAAGCCTGTTTGTAGCCATTGCCAATATTCTTATCATTACTTTCTGTGTTGGGGCTGGAAAGCCAAGAGCTACTCCTCCAGATATGGTGGTTGTTTTATCTTGCTTCTGACAAAGAATTTCAAGTGAAGCAGAAGATAGTAGTCCAGGTTTTACTTAAATTTTATTATTAAGTGTTTCAAAGGGAAGGAACAACAAACTTAATGCTGTGTTTCTTAATACTGTGTTAAGAATTAACACAGTATTAAGAATGGCGCAATTTATCAATCTCATTCCTCTGGGGAGCTGTGGGGGACTGACCATGACTGTGCTTAAACATGAAAGTCCATCCAGAGCTGTAGCTGCTATTTTGGTAAGTGCAGTTCTTTGTGGTAAACCACAGCTTCTTGCATGCTGGCTCTGGGATGCTCCTTGTCCTTTGACTGTGTCCTTTACACTGGCCAAACAGAGACATGAGGTACAAGGGGCAGTACTCCAGCTCAACATTCCATCCTGCCACCACCAGTACCCTGCTCACACAGCAGGAAGTCTTCTGTTGCCATTAACAAAGGATATTTGTATTTGTCTCCAGCACAAGCATAGCTAAGGCTAAAGTATAGGTTGGTTCTATTAGGATTGATTGTCTTGTAATTTATTTCAAGCTAAAACTTTTAGGTGGTTTTTTTTTCCTTATCCAATGTTGTTTAGCATTTTCTTTGGTGACAGTCACTGTGTCTTACATCACCAAGCATAATCACTCCTATCAGTCCTTTGAGCTTAGAGCAAAGGGACAGAACTAAAGTGAAGAGGAGTGTGGAGCTTGGCATGGGTTGACACAGGGCAGGACACTTAGAGAAGGTGCTTAGAGAACTGTTTACTTGTGTGGAAGTAAGCAGTTTACCATATGCATGCTTCAGTTTTACAAACGCAGGTAAATGCAGGTGCATTTGTTTGTTGGACATGAGCTTTATGGCACCCGTGCATTACACAGAAGGATGTTAAAATGCCTCTAATATCTTTTCTATTTTCCAATCTTCTAGCAAGAAATGGTGAAAAAGGATTGGGAAAGGAAGAGTGGCTTTTCCAGAATTAATTTCTAGCCACAAAGCAGCAGTTTTCTCATTGATGCCCTTAGACATTCATTGATGCTGCTGACCAGAATTTGGGTGTCGGTGTGTTGTGTTTAGGTCCTGGTATTATAGTTTCATTGTTTCTGCCAATTTCTACTCTACTGTCAATACTCTTAGATACCTTTCCCAAGGCTTGTACATTAGCAATGTAACCTCATTGCATAAGAATTTATGTAACTTAGCTCATTACCTTTTACAATTTCTCAAGTAAATGTGTTGTGCTTGTATTTAGAGGAATATAATATAAACCCTCAGTAGTAGTAAATTCTTTTTGGAAGACAGTTGCATTTTTCAGTGTATGTTTTTGCATTTCAGCCTTCGATTACATTTTAGTGTGCAGCAGTAACCCAGTAAGTCCTTGTGTTCGTCATTTGCAGCAGTGGCTGGCTGGCATTAGTGAACTTTAACAAAGTAGGTTTTCATGTATTCCTTAATTAGGTCAAAGCAAATAAATGTGTAGTACTTTTGGTATTACAAGAAAAAGCCATAAAAATAGAGATAAAATGCAAGCACATCCAGCCATGTTTTTTCTTTTGCTCACTTAAAAGTCTTTTCACATAAGAATTGAAAATAAAACTATTTACAGTCACAAAAATGAAAATTGCTTGAAAAACAACAGCACTGCAGGTGAGGCAGCCACTGCAGCCTGTCACGAGGTGCTGAATATTTGTCTTATGCTTGTGTAAGTTAATTGGTAAATTCCACCTATTTTACTGTTGATGCTCTATTAAACTAATAAAATACATCTACAAATATGTCTTCAGCTGAAAGTCTGCTTCCATCCTGAGTGCACTGTTGGATTCAGAATGTATTTCCCTCTTTACTTTGGGTGGATTTCTTATTATAAAATGCTGTCAGAGAAGTAGAATTGCCACCCACTGAAACCAACATAAGTCATGTGAGAATATAAATGAGAATAGAAAGTGAGAGTATAAATGGATTTAAGAGCTGTAGACAGTTTGCTATACTCAGGCATCATTGCTGGTCTTCAGGCTGGGATACAGCTCTATCTTGACAGGGTAGGTTACCTGGTGAACAGTTCCTTTCAACTGTGGTCAGTAGGAAACCTGCCCATGCTTGATACAGTGAACCCTGATTTGTTACTAAGTCCTCAGGATTGAACTCATTTAAAGCTCTGATCCCTCCCTTTGGAGAGACAGCACAGACTCACAAGTGGCAGCTGCCTTGAGAGCGTTCATGAGCATTATATTATCCTCTGTGGAATTTTGCATAAGTATTCATTCTTTAGAGGAAAAACCTTTTGCTGCATTACACATATGGGTAACTTCACCTCACATTTCCTCCTCAGCTGCAGTTCTGACATGAATGTTGTTCTGCTTCTAGAAAGATGCTGCCTGTAACTATGGAGGGCCAAAGGAAGGACCTAGGTAAATGGCCCTGCTCCAGTGAGTAACCTGGGCTATAGCTTCATAAGTTAGAGTTGTCTCCTGATTGTTCTGGGCTCTTGATTTAAGGCTCCGAATACAGCTAAAAATACTCTTAGAAGCTATTTGTCCCCAGCTACAGCATACAGACACACTACCTCCACTGCCAACTAGTGCAGTGCTTGCTGTGAGGGATGATTGATCTCAGTGGTTGTCTTGAATTTATTTAACATTTGGACATGGCAGTGGCCATGTTTCACATCAGCTTTGTCACAATACCACCATAATGTAGGAATAAAAAGTTATCTTTCTCAGTGCATAATGAGGCAAGTGTGTAGTTTGTTTGCTCCCTGAAATTTTGGTGGTCCATTGGATACTGTGGTGATGGCAGTGTGATACTTGGAATTTGATACCACACACAAGAAGAGGGTCCTGGCTTTGAGCAAGGACTAGACAGAATTCAAAATTCACATTCGTCAAGGCATCAAGATATTTGTCATTCCTTTAGCTCATTAAATGAAGGGATTCCACCTGGGTTGAAAAGTTTGTAGGATTTCTTCTAATTATTTTGGCAAGCTTCCTATATTAAGCTAAATGCACTGCAAATTCTCTCCATCACTAATAGCTTTCTGCATGCTTTGCATGGGAAAAATTGTTTGCATTTAGTTATTGTTCCACATATTTCTTCTTTAAGCAGAATTCTATAGGATTTTTACTGAATCACTGTAGTATTACTGCTGCTGAACATTTGAATCTGTTCTTTGAGACCAATGGAAATATGTGCATTTGGGAGATATATTTGTTTTTCACACATGCAGCAATTACTGTACGGAATAAGTTATTCTAAGGAACAGAAGGCAGAGAACTGCAGGATTCAAAGTAGTTTTCCACTGAACAATAGGGATCTTTGATTTTTTTTTTTCACCTTTGATATTTCAAGGTGAAATTTGGACTTATGAGTATCTTAATCAGACCACAAGAATTTTGACTCTGAATGGGAAACAATAAAAGGGAGGATCAGTTTTACTGTTCTGAATACCTTGTGCTAAAATACTTGCAAAATTTCTGAAACATTGTCAGACACTGATTTACCACGGTTAGGAGTGAACAAAGTACCTTTTCTCACAAGTGTATTCAAGGTTTCAAAATGCTCCTAGAGAACTTGTAACAGCTGTGTGGTGTTGGGTCATTCTGCACTGCTGTAATGCAGTTGTGTTATTGCAGTAGGTCTCTCGTGAGGGTCACGTGCATTGTTGAGGAATCTGAAATATACCCCATGTTGCCATTTAACTTTCGTTTATAGTTGTGATTCCCCTCCTCTATATTTTCCTTTAGTGCAGAATGCAGTGAAAGAGGGTGTAGATCTGATATTCCTGGTTTGGGAAGCAGAAAGCTTCTCAGTGCTGGTCTTACAGATGTTTTGCTGTACTTCACTCTGCATTGTTTGCCTGGATCCTAAGGTAACAGCCTGAAGTTATTCATTCTCTTTGGACCTTTGGAATTTCATTCCTTCATAGCCTCAGGTTCTGTCTGGAGAAAATGGAGGCTTTCTTGTATTTTAAAGGATTTTATTTATAATTTTACAGTATGTCACTGTTGACTCTTCAGCCACTGGGAGCTATGGTGTTTCCATTCAGTTCAGAATTTTACATAGGGTGACTGCAACCTTTACTTTTGCTGCTTCTAATAAATATTGTATGTCTGACATTTGAGCTTTGCATCTCACAGTCACCAAGATCCTTGTAACAGCAGAGCCTGAGCACTTATTATATGAAAAAACAACTGTGCTGAAATCCAAGTGTGAGAAATACCAGTTCACCATAAAGTATCTGAAAAATGACCACATCATCCTTGGCAAGGAGCAGGTTCAGTAGCTCAAATGATAATGCAAGAGCTCCAGTTGGTTGACAGTGCAACAACTAGTCTACTGAATAACATAGCCTAGTCTTAAAAGCTTCCTTTTCATCATGCACGTCAGGAGGCTGCAGTTTTACATTTGGACACTTTGAAATGATCTAATTGATTCAAAATATAAATCCACATTTAAGAGTTTTAAAGACTTTGGAAAATGCAGAATTAAAACAAGAAATAGACTTTCCTCTTAAACATTGCAGGCCCTGTCTGTATTCAACAAAACTATTATCTATAAACATCCATAAATTTTCTCTTTTCAGCTACCTCATGCCACAGGCATCAAGAAAGTCTTAATCTGTGCAGAATTTAGTCAAACTAGGAAGTTAATGAAAAAAAGCGTGAAAGAGGGTGTGAAATAATTACTTACTACTGGATTTAATTGGGTCTTAAACTACCCCAGGTCTCTAGAGGAGACAGAGCCCCTGAAGAGGAGTAGAACAAAGAGCTGAGAAATTAAGAATGGTTGACTATGAGCTGATTAAAGCGGGGAGAAGAACAGAGAAGATGCCAGACTTAGAAAAACTGGGATGCTATTCCAGGTTGGGTAGGTGGAGTGAAAGAAGCCCAGTGACAAGAAGCTGAGTAGCATTCCTATAACATTTCTGCAGTGAGCACATCTTCCCTGCTCCCTGTTTCATCGATAGACACACGTATATTAAAAAACTGTGTGTGGGAGCACCACATGGTGCTTTCCTATATCTTTTAAAAATTCCATATGAAACATTTCATGATTTACCACCTGTCAGCTTCTCTAGATGTTTTTTTGTCTTTACTCTTTCAGTTGTTGAAAACAAATGCTCTCTGTCATTGGTTGCTATCTCCTGCTGCTCACCCCTGGCCTCCCCCAGCAGCTGCAGTGAGTGGCCACAGCCCGGCGTAATTCTTCTTGACAGAAAGCCCCCCCTGCCCACAGAACACGTTTGTCTGCTGTGCTCAGCAGTGGGATAGGGACAGGACTGACAGAACTCGGCTTTTTGGTGCTTGGGAGAACAATCTGTGAAGAAGAACGTGGGCAGGAGAAGAGGGGAGGTAGGAACTGTCTGCTGATTCTCAGGCTTGAGAGACTTGAGGGATGGTTCAGTCTGCACAGAGAAAACTTTCCATAACACCTAGATGGAAAAGATCTCTCCTGAGCAGAATTCGCAACTTGTGCCGTAACTGCTCTCTGTTCCCTGATCGTACATTAAATGGGATCCTGGAACTGACAGACACATATGGTGAGACATGACAGCAAGGGATGGTCTTCTCTAGAGGTGGTGAGAGAGAGGTCTTCTCTAGAGGGGTGGAGGAAAAAAGATTGCCGAGGTGACGGGGAATAGCACTTCAATTTGGATAGACTCAGATGGGTTCTTACACATAGCTGATGACTGCTGCTTGCAATTTATTTTCTTTTTTTGTACAGCAGATCTGCCTTTTACAAGAAAAAGACAATGTATGAATCTGTCAGACTGGAAGGTACCATAATTAATCTAACACATGCGTGGCATATTTACAGCTTTATACGTGCCATTGTTGATGAATCTGGACAAACAGCACACTAATTGCTGCTCTCCAGAGGAGTTAGGAGGAGAAAAATCTTTAAAGAGGAGCTTCTTGGCATAATAAAAAAATTGCCATTGTCTTTTCCAGCCTTCTCCTATGTGTCCATGGAGGATGGAGTGGGTTATCTGATTTTAAAAAAGTATTTTTTCATACATTTATTGAATATCATTATGTGAGAACTCTTTTCAAGAAGAAAGAGTATTTACAAGGCAGGTATCAGCTCTGACAAGGACAAGCAACTCTGGAATTAAAATGCAAAATGGGTTATGTTTATTTGGAATTTTCTGTCATTTAGTAGAGGTTCTTTAATTTGTTTATCTCTCCCTAAAATTGCCTATTGAATTTAATTAAGTGCATCATAGATTTATGAGTCAGGGAAATATGAAGATTTTTTTTAAGCAAGCTTATTTGTTTCTCAGATGAGGTTTTTCAAAGATGTTGTAATTTTATGCCTGGGTTACTGCTGGCACAGCAGAAAGTTCACTCAAATACAGCAATTACAGACAGGCAAGAGACATGACAAGGGTTCACTGAAATCTGTCAGCCCCCATGGCCACCCATCTACACCCATCCTTGTTGATTGCTCAAGAAATCAGCAGTGATAATGCATCTTTAAGTTACTCATTGTAGTTATAACGCTTTTAGTTACACACATGATATATCTTGAGTCATCACATGTCTCATATAATCCTGGCATGTTTACTTTGCGTGTTTTTCTAGAAGCTTTTGCAATTCTTTTCATCTTTTCTTTCAAGAAATATGAGTCTATTTGTCTGAATTTGTACCCATACAAAAGGTTAACCTAAGGACTTTGAAATTTTGCCCATTAACAGCAAAAAAAAAAAAAAAAGATTGAGTCATTACATTTAAAACAATATTAAAGACTGATTATAAAAACTTATCTTGGAAACTTTAGACTATTCCTGTAAAGCAAAAGATGATCAGGGAAGTGAGTAGGTCTATTCCATGTCTCTAGCTCACTTGAGGGAAGTGCTGTCGTTCTTATGAGTAAGGGGCAGGTTATTCATGTCCTGTCTGAATTGTTTTCCAATATACTAAATACACCTATAACTGAGTGAACAGTCTGACCCAGCTGCAGCAAATTCATTGGAAAGCCCCTGACTGAATGAAATTAAGGGAGGGAAAGAACAGCTTTGCTTTTGGGCCTTCTCTGTTCCTCCAATGACTGTAACACACTGAAATAATTACTAATTGATAGGCTCTGAACTTTAGAGTAATGTGGCTACAAATTATGTATAAAAGGATGGTTTACTATACCCATGATGGAAGTTATTCTTCTGAGTTTTCACTTCAAAAATTTTTAATAGGTTGTTTTTAATACATATACACAGAGATTTAATACCCCTAAATAATAAAAAATACTTTTTTAATTGTAAAAAATATGAAATTTTTGGTGCAATATCACCAAAATGATGAAATTGTAGTCCAAATTGAGCTCATGGCAGCATTCCCATTGACTTCAAATGGGCTGAAGTTTCAACTGCAGTAAGCTATTTACCAGCTGTAAATACTAATTTTTCAAACTGGTGCCACATCATGTTGAGGGTTAGGGATCAGTCCAAAGAAGTGCTGTGTTAGTCTGGGCTTCAAATTGGCCACTATTTGTTCTAAAGCTGTGTGAGCATTTCACGAAATCTGTAAAATTTGCGGCTGATTTATTTCATCTCAGTAAAATAGGGTAGAAGAAGGAATTTATAAATTTTGAGAACACCAGGTTGTTTGAGATTTTGGTCAGAAACCATGAGATACATTAATGACTTTGATTGAAATGGGAGGATCTTGATGGCTTCAGCTGAATTTCTTGTTCCAGTCTGAGGCTGATTAAAGCTAGAGGGATAGCTGTCAGTTGATACTGAATGAAATTTTGCCTGAATTCTTCAAGCTGAGACATCTCCATCCACTAAATCCCATGCTATTGCTACTGTGGCTGTCTGTCAATAACAGTTCCTAAACCATCGTTTTGCTTTCTTTATAACAAAAAAATGGTGAGAAGGTCAGAAATGATATTTTTTTTTTGGAAAGGCATGAAAACTTGTGGCTATGGTACAGGCATATGTGGGAGAAAGAAATGGGGCATGGTAAGTAAATAAAGAACCAATGTCTTCTATTCCTTCTAAGAAAAGTAGGAAATACATATTAATTTCAGTTGAAAGATTAGTAATGAAGTAAATATACAAAAGATGAGAAGATGCATAAGTGAAGCATATTAATAGTAAACTTAAAAAAATTAAAGTTATAGCTTTCTCTACCTGTGTGGTCTTGCTTAAGTTACTGATCACAGTCATGAATTTCATGTATTTGAAAAAATACAAAAACAGTCATGCAAAGATTAAGTCTTTGGAGTTATGGTGCATTAGCCATGGGAATTTGGGATATATATATATGTTTTTAATGAACTGCTTTGAAGTGTGTTAGATATTTTCTGTGACATTTGCAGTTTCACAGATGATAAAAGCAGAAGAAAGGACTGGAATTGTCCAGCCTGACCTCTGGTGCACCACAGGTTACAGTATTAGTTTCTGTTTGCAGTAGAACATGCCTTCTAGGAAATGGGGATATAAAGATATTAAATATTTCTTGGTGAGCTGCTACCAAGTGTATCTAATCTCACTGTGAAAAATGCTTCTGGTCTGATTTTGGAACCTATCCTGTCTTTACCTGCCAGACTGAGATCACATTATTACTGTAAACTTTATTGTAGAACAGAATGGTTTTAATTTTCACTGAGTCTTTGTGACTAAAAGTTTCTTCTGAGACTCTTGAGAGAGACACTTGAGAAATAGAGTATGTGTAGCTGGCAAGTTGGCTCTCACCACATTTGTTGACTCAGGAAGACTGGCCAACAACACTGCTGGTGTTTTTTCAAACCTTAAGCAAGTGTCATGGGTTAGCACCCTCCCTGCTTTTCAGGTTTTTTCTGGCCCTGTTTCTTTGGAGAGACAGCCAGGGAAGTGATGTCTGTTGCAAAGGGCTGTTGTAACTTCCTCCAAAAAACTTCCTCCCTATTCTTATCTCACAGAAGGGACAAATGTGAACCAAACCACTACAGCAAGGTAGCAAAAATACCTACTTTAAATGTGCTTCTCAGATGGTTGAAAAAAAAAAGATTTGAAGCTGGTCTTCAATTTCTTTTCTAAATCTGTCCATAGCTATGCATACATGAGCATTTCTACCTTATGTATTTCTGTGTAGTCTTATCTTTGAGATTGTACATATTGATGGAAATAATAATTTTCAAGCTTTAATTCTTTTATGACAGTTTTTTGACAAATGAGTGTCTGAGTTTCAAGGGGAGCTTCCCTAAGTTCTTCTATCCAGGTCCCTGAGTGTGGGGTTTCTGGAAGCCCTAGAACAAGGTGGAGAGCCCTCCAGGAGCTTGGTTAAGTCTTCAGTGGGAATTTTTAGGCTCAGGCTTCTGCAGCAGAACAGATCACATCCACCCAGGGTAGCTGGGGCTGGGGCTGCTGTGCAGGCCATGAACAAAGGACTGCAGTAATCACTGCCCTCAGGGACTAAGATCCCCTGAGTAACAGGGCTGCCCTTGGTGAATTTGAGCCTTGAAACTTCAGCAGTTTAACTGTAATTCCAGGAACAGCTGTCAGAGTCCCCAGAAGCATATTGTGTTTCAGAATCAACATACGCTGACATTTCAAAAATGAGCTTTTCCTCTACCCTAAGATTTCCACTTTATGGGGATCCTGAAATGTCAGGATTTCCTCTGTTGTTGTCTCTGAGTGCTGAAAAGTTTTGATCACTCTTGCTGCAATTCTCTGTACCTTCTCTGGTCTTTGGTGCTTTCCAAGATGGGGAAATTTGGTTTCATGCAGCAGCAGTCTTGCTTTGGAGCTATAAAATGGCATAATCATGTTTTCTCTTTCATTTTCTCTTCCTTTCTAAAAATTCTTAATATTTTATTTGCCTTTTTAAGTGCTTCTGAGTATCAGGATGATGTTTTTATGGTGCTATCTGTTATAACTCTGAGATAGCTTTCCTGGAAGATAATAGCTACTTTAGGTTCAGTCACTGAATATCTACAGTTAAAGTTATTTTTCCATGTGTGTTACATTTATTTATACTGAGTTTTTTCTGAACATTTATTGCCTAATCATTCTGCAACATGAAACTCCTGTGCAAGTCTTTGCAGTTTGCTTGCCTTTTTACTACCCTGAATAATTCGTCACCAGTAGCAAATGTTGCTATCCCTGCCACCCCTTCTCCAGACCGTTTGCTAAAATACTAAATAGCATAAGCCTCAGGTCAAATGCTTCATTTGAAGTCCTACTATTTATTCCTACTTTACTTTCCTATCCTTTTAATCTGTTATTAATCCATAGGAAGACAGTCCCATGACATTTTATAAACTTTTGGTTAAGAAATCTTCCTGTAAGCCTTTAGAAAATTCAAGCACAGCCTATAAACTGCCTTGTCCTTGCCCTACAGAGAATTTTAACAAGTTCACTTACCTGTATGACAATTGTGTTCACTCGTTTTTATTATGGCAGGTTTGTTCCTGTACCTGTGGTTTCCTTTGCTCACTAGTTTGATTTGGTTTTGTGCAGAAAGACTTGCCTTTGAAAGCAAGTATCCTGAATTAGGTCACAGACACTTTTCAGTGAGAAGTCAGGAGTTAGGATTTTTCTTTTGGTACCTAACAAATATTTCCAAAAAACAAATGTTCATGTTATGTAAGGACATTGTCTCAGTATCACCTACCTGGGGTATGTGAGTGCTGTTGAAGTCTTCCATTATTGTTACATTTTTGTCTTTAAAGATGCTCGTAACAGTCATTGTCACCTTTCTGGTAAATCAGTAATATATACTTCAAATAAAAGTTGATTTTTTTACCAAAGACTGAAGTTGCAATCTGTAGTGATTCTGTTCCTCCTTGACATATTTTGTTTGTTTATTAAGTTTTATTCTGGACTTTCTTTAGCAAACAGCCTGTATATATATTTGTTCTTATTGCTTATTTTAAGGCTCAAATTTAGGACTTTGTTACAACTTTTATTTGACGCTTCTACTTGAATTTTGTTGATACTTGTCCTGTGCTTTGTTGGAGGATACAGAGCTGTTCTAACTTTCCTCCAGGGAGAATTGCTATCTTAAACTGTATGTTCTACTCCTGCCAGCTTCCTTTGATTTTTTTTGAGTCAGAAACATTCCTGTAGAACCATTTTAAGTGCCAGCACTGAAATAAATTTCATTAAGAATTAATGCCATATTCATCTCGGGACATCCTAGACAAGGATCTGTCAGAAGGGATAAGAGGTACTTGAACTTCTTTGAAGCAAGGAGATGGACCATGTGACCTCCAAGCATCCCTTCTAACCCTATCATTTCTTTTAAATGGATAACTGGGTAAACAGATGCAACTTCTCTGGCCTTCACAAAGTATCAGATCCATATCTATTTTTTTCCTGCAGATGGGGATTGGAGCTCCTCAGAGGTAAAGGTAGTGGGTATTCTATTGAAGTGCTGGAGAGACAGATTCTGCTGTGTGCTAACTTTTTATTACTGTTAGGATTGAAGTAAAGAATGGTCTTTTTTTCTCCCCAAAATCCTTAAAATATTGCCAGCCATAACTCCATCAAAGTATACAGTATTTGCTTTTAAGAAATATAGCAATTTTTTTATTGGTGATGACAGTACATTCCCAGTCCTTTAAAATATCCTGTCTTTTAGTTAAATTAGTTACTATAATGTCTTGCAACTTGGCAGAATTCTTTCAACCACATTAGTATGGTCAGCTCTCTTGCAAAACACAGAAATTTTGATGAAATATGAAACAAAAACTCACACACTAAAAAAGCTGCAATGAAGAGCTGAAAAATAGATTTTTTTTCTTATATTTTTGTTGTTGTTGTTGTTGGTAAAAATGTACATCACTAAACAGAACACCTCTGGCTGTTGCAGTTGTTACATAACTATGCAGCCTAGGTTAAGTGCAGTACTTATGAATCCTAATGTAATACCCCTCTGCCTAAGCCCATTGTCTGTGAAAACACTTTGGCTTTCACTCTGTATTTGTTTAAAATAGCACAAGGGGCAGTCATGCTATGCTTTATTCCACTTGCGTTCAATGCGATGCTTGCTAAGAATAGGTGGATATCATATTGTATAAAAAGTAGCATAATGGCATGTGACTGAATTTTCAATGAGGGAGGCGGTGTGTGACTGCACTGTCAATGAGGTGCTGCCTCACACTTCGTTATGCAGTCCTGCTTTCACAAAATCAAATCCTGGGTGACTCATCAAATCCACTCAAATATTGTCATAGTGTATCTTCATTGCACAAAACAGTATTTAAGACTTCCTAATCACATTGCAAATAATGTTGATAATTCTACATGGTGCTGAGAGTGAGTGATAGACTTCAGAAAATCTTTTAAAAAATATTCATTATGTAAAGACATAGACACTATATATCTATATATCTATATATCTATATGTATATCTCTCTATATATCTCTATAAATGTATCTACGAGGTACACAAAACCCTCACCAGAACCTGTAGAGGGATGTGGATGAAAGCACTTACAATGTTATTGAATATTTAAATAGGAAAATCTACACAATTAATTTGACTTTAAATATGTCTTATTAGAGCTGATTTAACATTTTCCTTGATAATGTCAAACTAGTTCCACTGTTATGATCTACTTTATATTACTGGTAAAACTTGAAGATGCAAGTCACAAGGACATAACGATAAGGTTATATACTTTTGAATTTGAAATACAGAGAAGATTTATAAGATGGAGGTGTTAAAAATAGGCAAGTGGGAGGAAGAGGGAAATAACAGAAACCTAATACTGATTGAGTGAGAGAAAAATGATATAAAATTTAGTGTTTCAAAAATTAATGCACAAGGGAAAAATAAACAGCTACAGATTTAAAAAATGGACTCTAAATCCTCTATTACTGTTCAGGGAGGAGATCTTAGTCATTGTGGACATATCTAAAGAATTAATCCCTTTCTTAGCAATAAAATAGAATCTGAAGCGTTATTAATAAAGGAGGTGAGAACTGAGCTGTGGACATTGTTGCACCATCACTTATTCCCTGTTTGCCCACATGCTGAATGTGCAGTTCTGCCTCTGCCCTCTCAGGGAGGATATAACCAGCATTGGAAATGCATGGACAAGGGTAACATGCATGGTCAAAAGCACTAAAAGGTTTCTCAGGGAAGAGATACCAAATGGACTGGGATTCATTCATCTAGAAAGGGAGATGATTGAGGGAAAATATGATGGGAATCTATAAAATCACAAATAATACGAAGCTAGCAGGTACATAAGAAATATGTATTGTTTCCCCTTACAAAAAAACCCTGGAAGTTTCTTAAGATGTTCAGCAGATTTAAAGAAATTAAAAGGTGGGTGTTTTTGTATATACTCAGATGCAAAATTCATTATTGCTGGAAGATTTTAAGTACAGAACTGTAAATAGGTATAAAAAAGAATTAGTTTGATAGAGAATAGACACAACAATGACAATTAAAAATGTGATTGCTTGGAAACAGATGCTATTTCGCTCAGGAAAACCTCATCTGTTGATACCTGGGAGCTATGAGTATGGACATCAATGGGAGTATGACTCCCTTTTGTTTTATACTCCTTCCTTCCTGGTCACAGCTGGAGACAGTTAAGATCAAACTAATATTTGTTCAGGCCTCACCTAGCATGCAATAACTAAAGATGGTTATAAGATTTTCATGTGCGGTTGAATAATTCAGAATCTCCAGTGTTTGTGGACCAAACCCAGAGATTATATGAGCTAGATGGAAAATCCTGTGCCTGGTTATTCTGGGCCTCTTGTCACCAAAATCCAGGAAGAAAATAAAAACCCTCTAATACTGTATTTGAAGTGATAGAGAATCAGGCATTACTTTATTCTGGCCAGGATGTGTCACAGAAAATATTCCATACACACATGAGTTTTACTAGATTTTCCCCAAACTTTATACAGTCCAAACCCCATAGAAATCCATTGGTTCAATGTTCATTGATCCCAAGTTGTGTAGTTCTCAGTAGCTGGTTTCCTATTGGATCCAGATTTCTTTGCCCCTGATGTTAATGAGGTCCTCACTCCTTGATTTCCTCTTTTCAGAACCAGGTGTCTCCAGCCATGCCAGGGTGCAGCATCTGGGGTAGGTGTTTGTTGATGTTTGCTGATGGTCATTGATGTTTGGCTGATGGTCGTCATCTTTTTGGGTATCTTCTGGGCTTCTCCCAGTCTTTTGAGAGGTTAAGCTCATCTCTGTTGAATGGTGCAACATCCCCCTAAAAAAACCTTAAAATTCCTTCCTGCAAGGCAAAGGCAAACCAAGCCTGAGAAATAAATAAAAAAAAATTAATAGTTACATTATTTCAACACTCTGACCATCCTGGTTACCTATGTTCATTTCCAGTACATGGATATAGAATAATCACATCACCTCTGGCCTTCTTGCAGTTTCTCTCACTAATGTACCCCATTCCTCTGTTTTTGTTTTCTTGGATTGAAAGCTGTTTGGAAGAAAAAGGTGAACAAATGCAAAGGAACAAAATATTATTCCAGGAATATTACCCGATTTTTGGCTGAAACCTGCAGACACCACTGTGGTAATGTGATGCTGGTTGATGTAAAGCTCTGCTGAGGAAGCGCAGCTTCCAGTGGATTTGCACGAGTGGGGCTCAGCTCCATCTCCCCCCTGGAGTCTGCAGCCTCCCTGTCACCCCCACGTGTTGTGTGCTGTGCCACCCACCTTGCCAGCCACATACACAGCAATACACTGGGGTTTTCCTCTTCTTTTAGCTTTAATTTTTGATGAAATATGACACAATTTCTATGTCTGAGACCTTTAGTCTTCTGTCAAATTGGCTGAAATTGTTCAACAGGTTCAAAATGTGCTTGAGGGAAAATAGCAAACTGACAGATGGCCAGGCAACGCAGCCACATATGTCTCATTTCTTGGAGAAACAGGTTAAAAATGCATCATTAGAATAGACTTCAAGAAGGATGGCAAAGAATGTCAGGAAAAAAATAGGTTATAGAAAGTCAAGAACTGCCTATTTGATATCCAGCTCTGCTCCTGCAGGGTCCTTCACCTTCAGCAGGAAGTGCCTCGTGTTTCCCATCCTTTGGAGCTGCCCATCACTGAATTGGCTGATTCCATCTCTTAGCTCTGACGTGTTCAATCTTTCTGTCTTGTTCTGACAAGGATCCCAGCTGTGCTGGGATTCATCTCTAGTAGCTGCAAGTAGGGAATGAGTAAAATTAGAAGTTACTCATGGTACATAGCTGTAAATAACTTATGGTATGTAGTGTTACAGCATATATCTGTTATCTTCTGTTATAAATAGTGGGTTAAAGGTCTCATTGTAGAAAGCTAAAAAGTGAGATGGGTTGTATAATGTTTAAATCCTGGGCTGCATATTGTTTAAATTCCCTTCTACTAAGCAGTTTTCTCTTAAATTGGTGTTCTTGAAAAGAAAAAATAATAGTGGTGATTACAGCTGTGTGATATTGGCTGGTGCTTTGCAAGCTTCCAGGTGCAAGCATGCCAGCTCCTTCTGGATTTGACTTTTAAAAACCTGATTAGTTGAAATCCTAGACCATTTTAAAAATAATTTCCTAACCATTCTTAAGACATGACTTTGCTATGCTAAATGTTTGAAATTAGTGAGAGTTTTCTGTAACTGAGAATGTGCAGAATCACTTTTGGATGTTTTAGAGATCTGGATGAATAGATAAAATAATTTCATAGAGCTATTTTTCACTTTGAAATTGGCTCTGTGCCCATTTTCTGAAGTCAGCACATGAACATAGTGCATCACGTATTTTTCACTTTTCCACTTCCCTCAGGTACCTGGTCATATCAAGATGGACAATGCATTTTCTCTTCCTCTGCTTTTCTCTGTTGCACAGTGACTACAGCTTTTGTTCTATTTTAATTGAAAGAAAGCAAGTCTGAATGTTTCTGTTTGTTTAGCTGCATTGATTTTATTTATGGGACTGAATTTTTATGAAAAGCTCTCTGCTTATATTAAAGGATTATAACTGTCCTTCTGTGGGTAAAGAATACATAATAAAAATGGAAATCAAGAAGAATTCTTCTGCTAACAAGAAAAATATTATCTTACACCTACTTAGAGATGTGGAATTAATATCCCTAGATTTTTAGTAGCAGCAGGTTAATTAAAACAATCACCCCTCCCTCCAGATGAAACTGGGAAACTGTTTCATCCCATGAGATAATGTGTTATGAAATGAGTTAACTACAGCGCTTCAGGATGGCAGCACCCTGCACACAGTAGACATAAGCAAGAGCTGTCTCCTTTCTCTGTCATTCACAATATTAGTAAATAGATTAAGCAAAAGGAAAACTTTTTCTGACATTTTCTCTATACAGTAAAAGTATATAATATGGACTTCTAGTCCTAGTTTCCTTTAGTATACAAGTGCTCCATAACTGAGGAAGATAGTTGCTAATTACTAGTAAAGGACTAATTGCAAGAGAAGGGAACACATGGTAATGTATATATGTGCCCAGTGTTTTCACTCAGACATACAGAGAAAAGATGTTTCTTATTACTGTAAAAATACAAAAAATGGGGTGTTCTGAGTTCTCTGAAGTAGGTAAAATATTGTTTAGCAAAGTCTGCTAATGGAGACTAGCAGATGCTACCTTAAAAGATGTAAGGTAGGTCCAATTAAACATCTGTGCATTTAAACTCAGTCATTGCTTTTGACATTTAGTACAATCAATTTAAAAGTTGCAGTTTTTTAATTTACTGTGTTAAATTTTCTGAAGTTGCTTTAGTATAAGATTTTCGAAGAAATTTAATAAGCAGGCATCTCTAGAGCCCTGGAAGATGTAATCACTCTTCTTGGTGAGGCTTCCTCATAACTCACTGGGTTACAGTTAGTGCTACTCCACTGTCAGAGTGGAGCCTGCCAGCACAATAACTTTAGTGTAGCTATTTCATCAAACTGGTGTATTAGAGGCAGATCCTTCCTCCTCTATTCTTCCAGATGAATCTGTCTGCCTGTTTGTTACCTTCCAGTCCTCCTGCCCACCTCCAAGAGCTCTCTGACTGGAGTTCTCACCCACCATGCTGTAATGGGTGGCTACTTACCTATTATTTTTTGGATATGACTTACATATAGGTGTCGTCCAATATTTTATATATCTGATAGATTTTTAGATTTGTTGCCTTTATTATCTGAGTTTTCAAGGATTCTGTTAAAAACAAACTCGCAAACCCTTGACAATCCTGATGGAATAAAAAGTGTTTGCCTCTGCCAGACTAATCTTCAGTGATATCACTCATCCTCAGGATGGATATGCCAAGATTGAAGATGCCTGGATGAGTCCACTATGTTTTGTGGATGCCCCCTTTGCACTGTACTGACCAGGTGGTTGGAGCAAGGCAGTTTGCCATCACACTTGTCTTTTATTCTCTTGTACTTTTAGGTACTGTGCCCTGAAATTTAATACACACAAGCTAATCCTGATTGCTGTCCCATTGGCTTCTCCCTAGTTTTCTGTGCAGAGATGCCATGAATTTAGGTTCTGATGTGAATCTAGTTGGGCTGCTGGTGCTGCCATGCGGAGAATAATGAATGATGTTCAGAAAAGGTTCATTCTTCTTTCAGGGCATTCTTAATGAGAAATGATCTTTCACCCATGAATCTATTTCTCTTCACAACACTGAATATGCAAAGTTTGGTGTCCAAGTAGATTTTCATTGTGGGTCTTGGTGAATTGTTCAGATTCTCTAAGGGGCTAATTTCAAGACATTGGGTAAGACATTTTTTAATGAATTAGGCAAGTGAACTTATTACATTGCAAAAGCCATGTAATAAAACATAAGTTTCTATTTTCAGAGTGTTTTCAGATGGGATTTGCAAGACATTTGCATATAGGGTGTGGCTTTGCCTGTATATTGCAAGATAATTCATGCAGTTTGAGATAATTTCTTCTACGTCTTCTTTGGATCTATCAAACATTATTGCTATTTACAAAGATACTGCAAAGCAAATCACACGCTTATCATTTTAATAGAAATATATTACAGTGTATAACACTAGGAGAGTGAATCCAATGTGTGTACCAGATCATACATGTTAGTAATAATCTACTGTGAGACACTGAGAGAATAATAGTAGTTAAAGTGAATCAAAGGTTCCCTATATGTTTTTTCTTCCCCTTGATATTTAATGAAAGCATCATTAATATCAAGCTTTATGCTGATGCTACTTAACTTTTAAGTTAATGTGTTCATATTTCTGTATTAATTACGTAGTTCATTTCAAGGGGCAACTATTATGTATACTAGTAACTTAGGCATCCACTTCACTTAGAACTGAACATCAAAAAATCTAATATTGTAGGATTATAGCCTCTGTCTTACAGCCTTTTTTGATATCATCAGCTTCCGAAAACAAAGGCTAGTCAGCTAAATTGACTCCTTTATTCCTCCCTGGGGGAACTCAGCAAAGAGGAGAATTAGCACTGTTAGCATTTAGACTGTGAAGACTTTAATAAAATATTTTGAATCCCTAGAAATTTCAATCTGGAAAATATGATTCTGACAGGGGGTTAATTGTCTAGAGGTGGAATTAATGTTGTTTTGACAGGAGATAAGAATGCTCCCATCAGGTGAGGAGTAGCTGTGGGTAATTGGGATAGTGCAGCAGGTCAGCAGATGGTGTAACAGATACTGATTTACAAATACTCAGAAGACTGAAGTAAAAATTCTGTTAAATTCTGCGTTTAGGAGTTTAAGGGTGCCGCAGCTTGCATGAGGGGTTGCAGTCATGCACCAACAGTGCATTTCATCTGTATGTGCTGATTTCAGCATGTACCCTACACTGGGTAAGCCTCTGCTGCTGACAAAGGTCTTAACAGATGTGGATTGGTGGTTCAACCACCCAGATGTGACTGAAAATGTCCACAGAATAAAATTGTGAGGAATAGAGGTTCATAGTAAAAAAATCCATTATTTTGAAATTGTCTTTTAGAATTATTAAACAGAGTGAAAGCAGACATATATTTTTAGATTAGCAATCAATGCACACTGCAACAATTCCCACTGCAGTTTTTAGTCTCTGACTGGAACTTTTAGTACTTGGCTAATAAAGTATGTCGGAGCAATTGGGAAGTTGAAATACGTTTGACTTGTTTGTGTTGGGGTTTATTTTGGTATGTCGTTACTGATCCTGACACGAAGAAGAGTGTTTGCAAAGGGTTTTTTTAAGAGAATATTACTGCTCTTGCACAATGCCTAATTTTATGGCTACCCTACAACCCAGGGCTGGAACTTAGAGATATTGCACCAGATACATCTGAGAGGCAGAAACTGATAGATTATGAATGGAAAAAAGGAAAGGTCTGAACAACTTGAGGTAAAAATTTGTGGTTTTGATGGGAAGCTGATTGTGGCTGAGCTTGTTAAAGATTTGGAGAGGTATTCCCTGAACAACAAGAATGCCTATCTTTTCAGTACAGGTGAAATAAGAAATGAACATAACGAGGTATATAATTCTGCTTTTGATTAATGCTAGCATATCATAGAAGCATCTATGTGTGGGCCAGATAAAGTCACCAATGTGTCTCTTTCTATTCATGTGTTTCTACCTCATCCCATTTATTAGGCAGTGCTATATTCTGCCATTGTGCAGCTTTTCTCACCATCAGGGAGAATGTTTTAAGTGGAGAATGTTTGAAACACCTTCATCATCTTTGCTTCCTTTTGCTTCAGGCTGTAAGCACGGGTATTGCAGGTACTGAAAAAATAACATTCATAGACAGCTCTCTGTATCAACAGGCTTGAGGGAAAACAAGCTGCTAGAGGCAGAAAACAAGTCCTACTTGAGAGTATTTCTGAAATAAGAAAGAACAGTACTTGCCTTTCATAGCTATTATGGAATAGCTTAACAGTTTGCCAGAAAGATCTCCAGAACTGTGTACTAATGTTCTTTTTTTTTTACAGAACTCAATAGCACCAGGTTTTTCTACATTTTTTCCTAGATAGGTATAATGTGGAAATGTAACCTTATTCTTAGCAGGAAGAGACTTGTAGAGTTTTAGTTAAGCTCAGAGTTCAGCCCCTGTGGGAATGTGGAGAAAACTCCATGCTTTCCTAATAGAATATCACAAAAGAGTTAAAATCCAAATTTCTGAGAAGATGAGGACACACTGAAAATATTGTGAAACTACTAGAACGGCACAAATATAACAGGAGAGCTGGTCGTCTTCCCAACAAGTTCATTATTATAATACATTATTCAGTCTTGTTTTACTGGATAAATACAAACTACTAATTTATGTATAAGAAAGACAGAGATTTTGCCCTTTTTAGTACACAAGATCATTCATTTGAAATGACTACTCAAACAGATCCGCACATTGCACATCATTGGATTATTTACTTTTTTTAACAAGAACATGAAATGACTTATCTTTCTGAATTATGTTTGTATAGCTGAAGTTTCTTTCAGCGTCTTCAAAAGCCTCAGGCTCTTCTCCCTGGGCATGATGGTTCTAACCTACAAATACAATGCATGAAATTTGAGTTCCTGAAAGAGTGTCCTCAGCTCCCTCCAGAGTCTAAACAACTGCAGAGCAAAACATGCTTGATACGTAAAATCTTCTGCTCTTTTGCAATCATTTGTCCTTTGGGAAAGCAGCATTTGATGAGGACATAATTTACATTTGACTTTGGATTTTGTGTTCCTGTTACACTCCTACTGTTAATTGCCTGTAGAGTAATTTAATTTCCTCCTTCAACCTAGGGCTGTCTGTTTACCTTCTCTGTATTTAGCAGAGGCTAAAAAGGCCATCAGTATAGCAGCAACAAAGACAACTTTCTTTGGTTTTGGTCTCTACAAAATTCTGCTAACTTGTGGATGATTACTCATAGATGGTGGCTCTCAGGGAGTTTAAACGTGAGTGACATTCCCCAGTCTCAGTGGGTTGGTTTCCCTTGGTTATAAGTTTGCTAATTTTGCCACACAGCCACTGCAACTGGTTAAATATGTTAAAATATTTTTTATAAATATATGTTTATATCATTCCCAGTGTAGCTCTCTGCTACGGACTGGTCAGAATTATGGTCTTCTGGGGCAGTTTTAAAAAAAAAAATCTTAGAGCTCAAATCCAATATAAAATTCCTTAATCAGTTGATCTCAACAGCTCCCAATTTTGTACAGAGATTACCCTACACTTCCTTAGCAAAACAAATATTTATTGCAAAAGAAAATCTCAGTTGCTTTATAAGACCTGTAAAATTAACTTTTGAAGAAAATCTTTTCATTCAAAAAGAAACTTTTTACATCATTGCTCCAGATATTTATTAGATGAGTGCATATAATATAAAGATAGTAGATTTGGGAAAGCTTGGGATTCTGGATAACACTGCAGAACTTTGCAGCGTCGCCTAGTAACCCACCCATGCTATAGAATATCTGATATCACTGTCTTCAACACTGCACTCAGACTGGGTTGGTTTACAAGACCAGAAATAGATGAAAATTTCTCAGAAGAGCTTTGTTTTGGTAAAGCAATGATTCTGTCTCTGGTGAAAAATAGAGCTTTGCAATTGCAAATTGCCTCTTCAAAGAGGTTTTTAAACTTTTTTGCACTGGAAAGTTTGTTTTAAAATGATGAAAAAGTAAATGAATCACCATAAATGACTCATATTAGCAGATTTTTTGCAAACTGGTTGTCACGAGTAAGTCGTCTGAATCATCTGGAACAGTTTTTGTCAGGAAGGCAAGGTTGTCAGCTTTCCCTAGACAAGGAGATACAGTAGAGCAGCAGTACAATTAGAGATCTCTTAAAGTCATCAGGATGATCTGCCTGTGATATTGCTGGTTTCAGATTACTGCATGGTCTGACATTAGTTGCAGCCAAACGACAACATTAAATAAAAAAGACGTTTCTGAAGTGGAATGTTCAAGTTTCAGGTTATTCCTACATCCAGATGTGATCTTAATTAACGGTTTCTAATTACTCGGTCACATTATATTATTCCCCATGTGTACACAGTGAATGGAAAGTAACACATTTCTTCTGGCCTCCTCATTTAGAAAGCAGCAATAGGATTGATTTAATGCCAATCAATCAAACTGGAACTGGTTATGTAGGGCTTTTCCTGAAGATTCTGTGACTTTCTCGGGCAAAATTCCATTTTGAAAAGTGATTTAGAGACTTTCAAACCTGGTTATTGAGAATTACAGAATGGAGTTATGCATAAATATGTCAAAGTCAAAAGCCTGTATCCCTGATAAAGATGAATTGCTCTTACCAGACCACCCTGATGTTCAGAAGTATCATCATCACTGGAGAGAGGATGTAGTGTCAGTCCAAAGGGGAATGGCCAAAGGTTGAAACACTTTAGGTTGCATTTCCTCTCAAATTCACTTTTAGGCCATTTCTGAGAAGTTTCAGCTCAAATAATTACACAAAGTTGTAGTCAGCCTTCAATGGGATTGAGTAAGAGAAACACAGGTTCTCTTAGTGGCACTGCAGTCCCCGAAACTCCCTACACAGAGAGCACTGTGGAGCTGCTGCCATGAGCATCTGCACTGTGTCTGCTTCTTAAGAAAATGAAAACAGTTTTCTCTTGCAAAATACCTAAATCAACTCCCTTGAATGTTCCTTTTGGCATATGCCTTTAACCCCAAAACTCCTTGAACACTTAGATCTACACCTGTTTCAGCATAATGACTTTCCACAACCTTTTGAAGAAAATGTGGCTTTCCACAATACATCAAAGGCTTATTAATGATTTAAATTCCTTTTGATTCTGACCACTGGTCAGTTTTCATCTTCTTTCTCTAAATGATTCTTTTTTCCATGTACATCCACTAGTTTTTCTTTTGCTCAAAGGCCAAACCCAGCTTATAGATACTTGTAATCCTTTCATTTTGCTAAATAGAATCTTCTTTAAGTTTCTGGTCTTCTTTTAGGTGTTGACACATGAAGATAATTTTCTTCTTTTCTTCCCATCCTCTCTGTTGTTTTCTTTCCCCCTAAAACTGTCTTTACTTTTTATTTTTCCCATTTTCCCCTTGTAGATTGTTGCTGAGATGTCCTCCCCCCATTCTCACTAGTGCTCTGGAGCAGTAGCTGCACAAAAAATTCAGTTTCAGCAGTGCTGTTTCTGGATGCTGCCATCTGCCAGGTTTTACTTCCATTTCAAACAAACTTTCAGTTCAGTTTCATCTTTCATTTGGAAGCACAGCTGCTCCTAAATGCTTGGTAATCACTGGTGTGCAGCACACACCTGTAGCCAAATTTATAAAGGAAATAGGAGAAAAGAGCCATATATTCCCAGCTTGTTAGCCATTAAACAGGTTAGTCAGGAAACAGGGACTCTTATCTTTGCTTGTGCAGATCTTTATTTTACAAACATTATTTTCTCAAAGGACTAATAAAGAAGAGCAAACACAGAAGAAGGATTATCAAGCTCCTCTTAGTGAACCTTTGCTAATAACAAGTTTATCAGGGTAGTGCACGTGCAGGGGGCTTGGCTCTGTGTTAATTTGTCGCTACCACCAAATTAACTATGCTCTATTTTGTTTTCTTTCCAATTTTACATCCTTGATTACATATTCATAAAACTGTCCTTCCTTCCAAGCATAAATACAACTGCTTTGAAAATATAATTGTCTGTGTTTATCAAGCACCTAATTTGTTTTACTTGCCAGCTACTAATTACATAGGAAATATAAATGAATTGCAGGTCATATATTCCATTTGAAGCACTAAAAGAAAAACTTTCTGAATCACAAAATTGAATTTAAGTTGCAGCATGGCATACACAATGTGCAGTGCTGTCTCCAGCAGTACTAGTCAAAGAAAACATACATTCTGGCTGATTTCACATTCAGATTTGTCAAAATATACTGAGTGAAGTGCTTGTTCTGTGACAAAACAAGTGAATTGTTTTGTTAGCCTCTGAGAGCTTTCTCTATCTTTGATTTCTATATATCCCGAGTCTATCACTGCTAAAACTTGTTTATGGTAGAGCAGAGAAAATCAAATGCAAAGCAGACTGAGAACACACTAGGACTTGGTTTTATCCACCATGTCGTTCATTTTATGTTTCATCCATTTTCTGAAAGAGATATGCAAATTCTGTCTTGCTTCCAAGCTGGATTATTGTACCATCTCAATCCATTCAAAGCAATAAAAGGAGATTTAATAGACTATGTTAGTTAATTGTTTAGGAAACATGGAGTTTTAATCACTGTGACAACCACAGATCTGGGACTGGAGAGCAGAAGCTCTTTTGCATATGTAGCAACTCTTGCAGAAATTTGGTATTAGCCAGCAAATTCCAGCTTTCACACCAGTCTTATAAGTACTGTCTAGAATTTATATAGCACTGAACAAACGACTATTTAAGCTTAGTAACACAACTGTATGGCAGGTCACTAAACACAGATACAATCCTGGATATTTGGAATTTTGGCAGTGAGAAAGAAGAGCACTGGATTTTAAAAAGGAAGCCGATGTTAACAGAGCACATAATGAAGAAACATAATATCCATCAGGAATAAATTGGAGTTTTTAGGCCCATAGCAGACACAGGACTGAACTTGCTGTATTATATGCTTGTAAAGGAGTTCTGTGGGTTATTTCAAACACACATTACATCACAGGGTTACATTACAGTTATCTAGAGGGGTACTTGGGAGCCATCAAAGCCTCAGTCCTGGGATTTTCCCTATGGTTTGCTGCAGACTAATATTTATGTTCTTACTAGAAAAGTTTATTTACTTCCCCTTTCCTGTGAAAACTTAGGGAGTTAAGAATCCTGCCCTATGGCGTATGCTTGGGTTTCCAACCCTTGGTTATGTTCATATACACAAACTGTGCAGAAGCAGAGCCTTCAGGGACAGGACGGGGGTGTGGTGCTGACAGATGGGTACCTGTGCTACCATTACAGTAATACAGGTGAGTTTGAACTGGGATTTTGTTCAGCCCTGGACTTGAATTAGAATAGGTGTGACAGCATCTGACCTTAAAGTAGGTTGAAAGAGATATATTGATTTCAGTGCACTTCAGCTTAGATCCTATAACATTTTCATGTGGTTTTCCTTCATTATGTTAACTGAAGATTTGATGCCTCTGACTTGGTTGTGTTCCACTTTCCCTCTCATTACCTTTCATGATTTTCATTTGTAGTGAGTTGTATTGCCTGTCACTGGAGGGAGTGATTGTTGGAGAAAATCACAGTTTCTAATGGTGACTGCAGGTAGTTTAGGATAATTATTATTAATAAAAAAGAAAGGTGACTGAAAACAGAAAATCAGGAAATAAAGCTACCATCTAGAAACCAAGGGTAGGTAGTAGGGAATCAGGGTGCCAAAAATGGAGAAATCAAATGCTCACTTCCATGATGGTGGATTCCAGTTCATTAATAAAATATTTATTGCTGACATGGGCTTTTAGCACAATTTGCCTGGAAATCCAAAAGAGCAGTTGGATTAATTAAAATGTAATAAGCTATTATAAATAACAATGAGATAACCAGAAAGGTATTGGCTTTCTTCTGTCATAAAATATTTAAACATAGAGAGTAGCAGCTGAAGTGGGTTTTGTGAATAAGATTCACTGAGTATTTTTAAAACATATACAGTTCCCGTCTCTGGCATTCTCTGTTTCCCTGCTTTTGTTCTGCTTGAGCTAGGAAAAGACATTTTCAGTTGTTAATCTTCAAGATTGCAGTGGCTTTAGTGGGGGGTCATCTGAAATTTGGGGTAAGGACTACTGCACTTATTTAGCCATGCAAATGAAAATAGATTTTGGCCCAGGCTGTCAAATGCTGCACACATCTCAGTGACCCACTGCACTGTGTCTTCTCTTTCCTTTTTAATCTGGTGACAGGAGAGGGTGAAAGACCATCCTAAGCTTGTTTGAGAAGTCAGTTTATGGAACGTAATTCCCAGTGATTTGTGTTACACAAGATTATTTTAGCAACTGTTTTGAGTGGTAGAAATGTCCTTGGTGCCATCAACTTAAATTTTGTCAAAACACAGTAACTTGCTGAAAGTGCATAATTAGAGCATTTCAGTGGTGGTGCTGATGGAATGCTCATTCTCATGGCATTTCTAGTAAGGCTCACAGCGCTGTTGGGTCAAAAGATTAGGGTTTTTTTCCCTGTTACTAGTAAAGATGCATTTTTATATCTTTGCATAAACCTTCAGTGTTGTGTATGGGCATCCTTATTGTGCACTTTCAGAAGACAAAGGTATTTTTTTGCCCCCCTCCCCCCTTTTTTTCCTCTTTTAAATGTCATGATTTCCTTACATATCACTGAAGTATGCTTGGACCTACCTTGGGGTCTTGGTTAATTTGAGCATTTTATTTTTCAGCCTGTGTACTGAAAGAAGAAATTGGAGAGAGTTGTCCCCAGAACACAAACTGTTCACTGGTAAGGACTTGATTAGGGGAGATTTGTCTAAATAATTCTAGAAGCCAAAGTTGCAGAATAGGCATAACCCCTCCCCCACAACAAACCCAAAGCAGGTGCTGAGGTAAAATAATGAGGCAAAATTTGTCACTGCTGAGGCTAAATGTCTGACTTCAGCACTGCTGGGCACTTTATCCTTGAAAGAGAAAGACTGGTGCACCATGTTAGAGCACTGAGTAACTTCACAGGCAGTCTTTGCTCTATCTCTGGATGATGTTTGAAATTTCAGAACTTGGAATGAAAAGAAATTAATCAGAATCTGATTGATTCCCTATAGGACTGTTAGGGGTAAGAAGAGAAATAATCCTTGTAGGTTACAGAGGGTCTGCATTGGCCTTATAATATTTAAATAGTTGGACATCCTCATGCAAAGCTGTAGAAGCTGAAGTCAGTGCAGGGGCAATGTAATTCCTTCAGGATATTGACAATGAGTCTTGTGCAGCACTTCAAATGATGTATGGTTTAAAGAACATCTTTTAAAAAGTGTTTCATCCACTTTTAAAAGCTTACACTGGAAGAAGTCTATCACCTTCAGTGAAAAACTGTTCCAGTGTTTAATTAGCCTTTGTGACGGTAAATTATTTCTTATTCCAGACTGAATTTGTATGACTTCAGCTCCCATCTGCTGGCTCTTGTTTTTCTTTGTCAACAACTTTGAAAAGCTGCCACCACAGCTCTCTCTTTCACCTGCATGTACAGTGATCAAGCTACAGCTGAAGCTTTTCTTGAAAGCTAAATATATTTAATGCCTTAAACTCTGCATTGTAAGGCTTGTTTCCCAGCTGGTGAATCACATTTGTGGCTCTACTTTAAATTGTTCATTGTTTTTTCACATCTTCCTTGAATTAGACTGGGAGCAACAGCCTAATAAGAGCTTCACCGAAGGTGGGTTTAGAGGTGACACTGACTTCTTCCTTCTTCAGTTGTCTTCTTTTTAATCATTCAGGGATAGTATTAGTCTTTTCTGCCACTGAACACTATTGGGAAGTCATTTTGAGTCAATTACCTGTGATGGTCCCTAAGCTTTTCCCTGTACTTCTGTTTTTGAATTAACACCATGACCAGTCTCCAAATTTATTACAAGATAAAGTGATGTATTAAAGTGTATTTTATTTAACTGTAGTTAACTCGCAGCATATATCAGTTTTATACCATCTGTTCATGTGCAAGATGCCTAGTTACTGCTGCCCTTTCTGCATTGCCTTTGCCCTTTGAAATACACAAACTAAGCTGGCAGTCCTACCTCCCTTTAAAATTTTCCTCCTTTTTGAGATATGCTAAAAGTTAAACCTTAGTGCTTCAAAGAGATCTTTGTCTCCCTGCTCAGTATTTGGGCTGGTTAATTTGGAAAGAGCAGTAGCTCAGGCTGGCTCTTGGTGTCTACAGAAAGATTATTTTTTTTTCATTCACAATTTATCCATAAAATACAAAAGAAACTTCTTCTCAACCTTTGCACATTGATTGAAGAAAAAAAATCTAATGCAAGTAATGGATTTTTCCCTCACCTAGAATTCTCTCTTCCTCCTATGTTTTCAAATTCTGTTGTACTGCAATTAACCTATTGCCCCCTCTAGTTCATTCCTTTAACTTACAGTCTCTATCACTATCGTTTTACAATTAATAAAGTTTTAATAGCTAGTTTAGTGTCCTTTCATTTTACACATGGAAAGTCCAGATTGTGTGGTTATTTTCATACTTCCCTTTAACATGGATGGTACTTGTGATGACTTAATTCTTTTGAATACACTATTGAAATTATAGCTGTTTGACTGAAACATCTTTTTAGATAATTCTACTAATTTTGTGGATGGTAGGGGCAAACAGGATGGAACATAGAAGGAAAAAATTTAACCTGAATCTGAATTCCCTTAAAAGGTGAATTTTCATTGCTTTTCTATGAGATTTGGGAACCCATGCCTCCCTGAAGATCATAGTCTAAATCTGGACAAATACTCTGTTACGTATGGAGAATTAGCTTGCAAACTGTTCATTTTATCCCTTTATTCCTCTGAAATACCATAGGGACACATAACATTTTATTCTGGATGTAGTCATATTAGCAGCGTTTCAGCAGTGGTTTCTTTTTACATACAGAGAGGGCATCTAAATCTTCAATTTTTCCTGCAGTTCGATAAAATTCTGCATCAACTTCTCAGTTCACCTTCAAATGGCCTCTGTTGTCGTTAAGAAAACGGACTAGCAAACAAATAAAACCCAATAAAATTTTGAGAAAAAGGAGAAATTTATATCTAGGGTAAATTTCAGGTAGCAGGAGCCTGAGTTTGCTGACCTTGTACTTACCCCTGCAATTGAATTATGGTGATGCTCCAGTGTAGCTGCAAAAAAAGAGTCGTTTGAAAATGAGGCAAAATGTAGCATTACTTGCCTTGGGGCAACTGCTACCTGCTCCTGATATTCCCAGTGTTTGCAGTTGGAATTACAAAGCCAACAGTGCTGTCCCTCAGCTACATGTGACTGGTCTCTCAGAAATTAATCAGATAGCAAGCTTTTTGTAGCTTAATTAAAATACCTTTCTGTTATATCTTATCCTTCCCTATCTTCCATGTTGAAGGTTGTCTTCTTTGATTAAGCAAATGCATAAATGACATTGGTGCCAGAGCATTTATTATGGATAGTGAAGTCATCTCCCCCGTTGACCAATCTTTTCTGCTCAAAAACACTGACCATGCAATTTTAATGTTGAATTGGAGATACACAAGCTATTTAATGGGTGGAGGAAAATTACCAGTGAAGACTTCACGTGTAAAATTTGCAACAACTATGATTAGAAGAGCTGTACGGAGAAAAAAAAAAAGCATCTGAAGAAATAAGACTAGAAGGAGAGGCTTTTAAAATAAGTAAAAGAAAAGATGTGGATCTGACTCTCACCTAGTAAGAGTGCCCCTCAGGAGTCAGGCAGTGGTGGGATTACAGATGGAGCAGCCAGGAGATCCTGAACTATTGATTCTGTTTCGTTAGGTAGATGGCTCAGGTGAGCTGAGCCCAAGTACTCTGAGGTGCTGTAGCTTTGTGTAATGCAGGATCTTGAAGCCCAGACAGGTTTGTTCTCAGATAACCAGTGGTTTCAGAAGGAGGCAGCTCTCCACATTGTCTTCTGAAATAAATAAGTGAATACATTTTATTATCTGGGCTTTGATTTCAATCTAGGCAGCACTACTCATTCAAGGATTTATAAGACTTTAATATTGAAATTATATCTGTTCCATAGTGTGATCTTTAATGCTCATTCTAATTTCCTGAAAACTCCTTGGACAAAAATCTTTGAATGATTGATGAATTTATGAAAATATATTGCAACCAGCAAAATGTTCAGATGCGTCATGCCTGCAGTATGAAAAAAAAGTCACATATAATTATTTTCTTGGTTAGATTCAGGCAAAGAACCTAGTTCTGCCAGAGATGGGAGTGTTTTGGAAGTAACCCAGGACTGGAGATTTTGCCAAAATGTTAATGAGTGGGATGTCAAGTCTCCAGGCTATTTAGAAATTTAAAGCAATTGCAATTAAAGCTGGTGCAGGAGCCTTCACAGAAGGATCTTGCTATAGCACACTGTGTTCTTCAGATGGACTGGGAGGCTGAGGCTTCTGAGCTGCATTTCTTTACTGGTTCCTCTGAGATTCACCCCTGTGCTGCTGGAGCAGCTGTGCTGCATTGCAGGGCTGCTCCACGTGCTCACCAGATGTCCCTAGCCACCCATGGGTACCCTGGTTGTGCCGAGGACACTGTGCCTGTGTACACACAGGATGGCAAGGGCGCCTGGCCCAGCCCTGCTGCACATTTGGTGTCCATGCAGCATCGTCCTCCTTGGAAGGAAGCTCTGTGCAGGCTGTGCTTTGCAGCAGGTTGCAGCTCACTGCAGGACAAAGAGGAGGACAGTGAAAGATACTGCTGGGATGAACCCTGTTCCAACAGGGAGGGTACAGGGTGGCTGTTACAGAGCCCTCGGGGGACACTTATGGCTCCCAACTTCCCCCAAGAGAATTTGGAGTGTTCACAGCCTGCTGTCTCCAGGGTTGGTCTGCAGCACACGTTTCACTGACCATGAGCTGTCACACTTTGCAATGGGGCCTTGATTTCCAAATAGCCAAATCCCATGTCTGGAGGAGAGTCAGTGCTCTTTAAAACGAGACAGCAGCAGGCAGACAGGAAGAGCAAGTGGAATGTCCAGCAGCAGCATGAACTGTAATTAGATAGGGATAATTCCCTCCTGAGCAGTGATCTTTCTTCAGGAGACTGTTCCTTAACCATTTGTGCTAACATGATTATTGGCAGAGCAAATCTAATAAACACCACAACCAGAAAGTTAAGGAAGGCTTGCAGCCTGAATGCATAAACAAAATGCTTGGATCTGTTTTATGATGATGGAGTGAGTACTAGTATATGAATGCATTATGTGATTTACCAGCAGCTAAGGTATGGATTTGTTTCTGTACCTACGCTTGGTACCAAACCTAAACACCAGTCACACAAGGTCTTGTGGCCTCTCTTAGAGAGAACAAGACAAGATCTCAACAGACATATGATACGGCACAGCTTTCCTCAAGAAATGGGCCTGAAAGATTGACCCCCCCCTTCCTCAGAGAGTCTCTCAGGAAGCAAATGCTGCATGCGAAAGATTAGTGTAAGGGACTCCTATGTTTACTCTTAATTTTGTTGTGAACTTCATTTGAATATCAGGCACCAAAATGGAGAGAGAATGCAATACAGCCTTCATTTTCATACATCTTTGAAATTAACAGCCAGGGATTTTGCTCAGAAAGAAAGCTTTTTGGATTCTGAACTGCAAAAAGGGGATTCAGACAACTTTTATTTTTCTTTTTGTTTGGCAGTTTTTCACCACAAAGTCATCTGAACATTGGCTAAAAGAGAGAAACGAAGTATTTTACTCAGAGGTTATTTTTCCTGCAGGTATTGTCCTGTAACATTCCAGATTTGTTTGCTTAAATCTGTAACAAATTCAGTTATCTAAGAAGGAGGTGGAAAATTCCCACCAAAGAGCCTACATCTGAGAAATACATTAGATATATGAGAGAGGTGAGAGTAGTTGCTTTGTCTAAGAAAAATTTAATGTGAGAACATTGGGAGGAGGGGGAATCCAAAGCAAATGCAATAGGAACAGGGGAGAAACTCTCCTGGAAACAATAAGAAGATAATGAAAAAGTCAATTTTTCCTCTAGTAATGGCCACTACAGGACATCTAGCAGAGGAAGAAGACTTTAAGCATAGCTTATTCCAGTCCTGTATTGCTAAGCAACATGCTCAGACTTCAACTGTTCTGGCTCAGAATGGAAACAATAAAGAAAACATGTGCATTGTAGGGGAGGAGGAGGCAGGTGACACAGATCCTCTTGATGTAAAGAAAGTGTATTACAAGCAGGCCCCAAATGCCAGATTTTGTGCTAAACAATTATGTGTTTTGAAATGGAGCTTGGGGAGAAACATGGGTGTTAGAATCCTGGATTCTTTGTGCCTGGCTCTGCACTCAAGCCCAGGTAAGCACTGCTTAGTCCCAGTACCATCTTTTACCCATAGGTCAGCATCCTTCTGTCTCCCAGCTGAAAAAAGTTTCTCCTCTGGTAATTGTCCCGGTTTGAGACAAATTCGGAGAAACATCTGAGTTTGAACGTCCTCTGATAGAAGGCAGGTTACAGCCACCCCTCCCCCACCAGGTTCAGAAAGAAATTCCTCAGAGGAAAGTGAAAGAGGGAAAAAACCCCTATTTATTTAACAAACACATGGGAAAAGAATAATACTAAATAATAAAACCTCTCACTGTGGAGAGAACCTGGTAAAATTCAAAGTCTTTCTGTAGGTGTGGCTGTTCTCTCTCTGGAGCTGGGGTGTGCTCCCCTCCAGGCTGTGGTGTGGGACTTCTGGTGCTGGTGATCCAGACTGGAGCAGAACAGTCCAAGGAAAGTTCTTGCCTCGGCTAGTGAGCCAGCTAAACGGCAAAGAATTTTAACTCTGTCTCTCTCCCGAGAAAAAGCCAAAAAAGCTCAGGAAAAAAAAAAAAAAAAGAAAGGGTGGTTCCTCTGCTCTTGCTGCCGCAGAAGCTATGCAGAGGAATTAGAGTGACCTTGGAGCACAAAACTGCTTTGAAAAGTTCGTCTGGCTTTTTTTGTTCTTTCTCTTGCACCCAGTTTTAAAGACACAGAAAGGCACAAGATCCATGTCTGGGCATAGAGTGGTGATAGGGGATACAACAGCATAAAAGTCACCCCAAGAGAGTAATGGACCACCAGAGTGGCACAGAGGGAGCAGGACAGGGTGAAGGCTACTCACAGATTAACTCATTGAAAACACTGGTTTTTTCCAGAACGAAAATTTAGGAATAGTTTAACATGACCAGCTTTTGCCAGGGTCATTTTTAAACTTAAACTTTGTCGTGAGAGCTAAAGTTTGTTTAAAGCCTTGCTGCATGTGGAGAGGCGGGACATCTGTTCCGCCTTCCTCCTCTTGCAGAATGAGATCTGAGGCGCAGGGCTGGCAATTGTTCTCCCCTCAGGGCAGTGTCAGGCTGAGCTGAGAGCTCTCTGGGGCGGGGTCTCAAGAGCTGCTGAACTTCGCCAGTTGCTGACAGCTCCCGGACAGCGCCTCGGCTGAAATCTCAGCATCTACCGGGGCTCAGCTGTGGTGGATGCTCTCAATGATGAGAGCTAGTAGCATTACCACTAGCAGGTCACAGAGTAATAAATAATAGAGAGGAGGTTTTCCTGCCAGGACAGCAGATAAAGAGTGGTTTTATGGTACAAAAAAAAATCCCTTGGCTTTGACTTTAGGGGAGCTTTGTTTAATTTCTAGATTTGTCAGACACATCCAATTGTAGTTATGTCTAATCTCTGTTCCCAGAACAAATGCTTTCCATAAATAATATAATTAGCTAATCTGTAATAGTATAATACTTTCTGTGACCTTTAAAGTGGCTATAAATTTAAAATCACCTTTTCTTATTTTTTATTTTGATTTTGCAATGAGAGCAAGAAGATGCAGTACCTTTGCTAGTCCCTGGGAGTCACAGTTTTAATACTTATTGCAACTGCAGAAGCATCATCAACTGGATGTCAGGAAGGCAGGAATGGCTGGGACCCTTCCTTGAAGAAACTTTGCTGAAAAAAAAATGCCTCTTCTACTAAAAATATAATTTCTGCAATAATAAGCATTTTTTCCTCCATCAAAAGCTTAAATTGTGCAAAATGCTGCAGATTTTCTGACAAGATTTTCAATTTTTAATTTCGGATTGGTTTTGATCTGAAACTGCTCTTTTCGACTCTACTATGGAATGGCTTCAAAACAAACCACCTGATGACATTTCCTAAAGAGCAGCTTCATCTGAAGTAGCATCTGACTGTTGGTACATCTGAATGTAACTGATACTCACTTAACTCACTCCTGTGCACAGACGTGGTTGGAAATTTTTATGACTGTTTCTCCACTTAATCATGCATTCTATGGAGCTATGCCAGAGTAACAAGTTCTGATATGAAAATTATAAATGCTTCATTTTTACATTATATTACTATGCTTTAAAAGAAACTCAAACCAAACCAAACAACAACAAAACCCTAAAAAAAACCTAAAACCAAACCAAACCAAAAAACCTCCAAAAAAATCCAAAACCAAAAACCCCCAACCAAAATTCAACTATTAGATATTTTTGTATTATGAAAACATTTTTGTCCCAGAATGAATTTTGATCTTGTCAATTTGAATAGGAGTTTGAATAACTTCAGTGCTCAATTTTGGTATGGTGGGAGTTTTATAATCATAAATCATGGAATATTCTGAATTGGAAGGGATGCACAAGGATCACTGAAGCCCAGCTCCTGGCCCTGCACAGGACAACCCCAAGAATCCCACCATGTGCTTGAGAGCATTGTCCAGCACTCCCTGAACTCTGTCAGGCTGGTCCTGTGACCACTGCCCTGGGGTGTGGATGCTGACAAGCTCGTTCAGAGAGAAATTCTCTAGCTCCCGGCCTGGTTTGNTGTGAGAAGTTACTCTCTCACAGCGCGGAGCTAAGAACCAAGAGAAGTTTATGTAAAGCACCTTAGGTGTTTTTGTAAACTTTTTTTTGCAGGTGGTGTTTTGTACATCTTGTTGTTCCAGTTTGTTATTCTTAGATGTTGTTATAACTGACCAATGGCTATGAATGGAGTGCATGGAACCACTGAGTGAACCAATGACCTTCTGCTGGTTGTACAGACTAGCCTTTATAAAGCTGGTTTTTTCTTAATAAAAAACTTCTTCTTCCTGTCTTAATGTATGCTGTTTTTTTGCCGTCCCTGAACTCAACAACGACACTGGGGAGCCTTTTCCAGTGCCCAATCACCCTCTAGAGAAGAATCTTTTCTTAATATCCAACCTAACCCTCCTCTGAATCTTGACAATTGTAATTAGAGCAAGCTAGAAAACGAATGATCTTATTGTAGAAAGTCTGCAACGTAAAAAGATATTGCTGCTCTTTTAAGAAGGATGAAATGCAATGCAGCATTTTGGTCACTGTGACCTGCCGAGCTTTGACTGTAGCCAAGAGTTTAACCTGGCAAAATTAAACTCCAGCAATGCTAAATTTACTTTGTTGCTCAAAGACTGTAATCCTTCCCTGAAGGCTTTAACAGACTGAGGTAGGACTTCTGACTCGTTTTCCTGTGGCCAAAGGGGTGTTTGGGCAATGGGTCACAGTGTGAAAACACTGTTAATCCTGGCTGCTTTGCAGGAACAAAATGGTGAAGTGTGTTTGGTAACTTTTAGCAACAGTATTGAGAATCTTAGTTGTACAGTAATAAAACTTTCTGGCATAGATAATACAGTAAGTAATGACGCCTGCATTCCAAAGGGATAAAGGCTAAATATCTGGAGACTAAATAACACAAACATTACTTTTCTGTGGCAAACACAGCAGCAGCCATTCAGTAAAATCCACTGAAATCCTGGGGCCACCTGAAATGCCAGATGGTTCTATTCTGTATTTTTAAAATTACATTGTAGAGTATTTAAAAGTATAAATTATAGGAAGTTCTTTTCAATATTTAAATTAAAACTGGTATACTTCAGGAAACTTCTGTAACAATGTAAAAATTCTGAGTTAAAGATATTTGAATCAAAGATCTGCAACTATAATACCTGAGTGAAAGGACTGGATTTGTGAAACTTTTTGGGAATTTAGATCCATAGAAATAAGTACATCACTGAAATAAACAGGAATAAGAACTTTATTAATTATTTCATACTGCACATAAAATTGAATTTGTTGTCCATAGGCTCAAATTTCTAGACTCCAGGTTCATATTAGAGGATTCAAGGTGACTGTCTTTTTTTAATAATCTGGGAACAACTGTTAGATACAAAAAATACTACATTTAATTCAGTGCTTTTAAGAGTAACTTAAGCACAGCCAAACGGACATTCTGCTGTACAAAGATACAGCCATCCCCTCACCTTCCTTCAGCAGCCTGAGCAGATGGATGAGCTTTGTGCTGTGCCCTGAAGGTGAACCAGCTTTGGCATGTGTCTCAGACCATGGTGCAAAGTAACTTGATTTAAGGGCCCTCGACTGAGATTTTGTCACAGCCCATATTCCCAGTAGGAGTTTGCTGCCATCAGTCCTGGAGATACGGCTTGGATGGGAGAGTCCCAGTGTGTATTGGGCTATCCATGATCTCCATTATATCCTCCCAGTAATGAAAAGCCAGTGGAGGTCTTGTGACGTTGTACCCCTGAAACAAGGTAGGAGATGATCATTAATTTAGCAGTGAAACAAACAGCTGACGCTGCTGGTTGCCCACGAGAAAGGGGCACAGCGTCCTTCCTGCAGACGGAACGGAGAGAACAGGGCCGCTGATGTTGTCACTGCGGCGGCGCTGGCTTGCGTCTGGCAAAGCAGAACCGCAGATCTTCTAATTACGTCTCCCAAGAAAAAGGAAGCAGAGGGGTCTTTTGTATGGTTTCCAGCCAGCTTTGTTGGTGGAGGGTCCACACACAAAAGACCAGGAGAAATGGAAGGGTCCAGGGTCTCATACACCAGAGAAAACGGGTGGAGAGAAAGGGAACAACCAGTGGGGTACAGCCAAGAGGGAGGAACAATACCAACAGCAACCAGTGGGGGTAAAATAAAGGCGGGAATTAGAACAAGGGACCAATGGGGTGGCGAGCTGGGGAGAACTTTCTAGATGGAGGCAGTGACCCTAAACCTCAGTGTCGCCCTCAGATCCACCCGCAGGGCAGTCCCTCCCACCACTGGAGGGACAGGGCTTGATCGGCATTATACGGCCACAGCCCACCAGGGGCCTGGGTCACTGCAACAAACAGCACTCTACCAGAGCAGAATTTTGGTGTGGCATAGTGACCTTTAAAAATTTGTCAGTTTTTTACAGTGCTTCCTAAGATGCTGCTGTACATTTTTGGTTAAAGGGGCTTTAGTTCCTTAGGGGTAGATTTTGTACTAAAGGAAGCAAACCACAGAAAGCTGGTAACACAATTGCTGAATTAGCAAAACAGTGCAGTTTTAGATATGTCTGTATACAAATATGACTGTTTATATCACCTGTGACTATGTGACGCTGAGTGGTGGCTTGCCCAAGGCCCACTGCGTCCCTCTGCAGGCGCCCTTGGTGGCCTGTCGCAGGTTGCTGGACAGTACAGCGTCCTTTCGCAGATGGCGAGCAATCACTCGCTGGCAAGGTGTGTTGTGCGGGAGTAAAGAGGCAGGAGGGATCCTTCAGGTGCAGCACAGTGAGTTTATTCCCCTATGAAGTCCACGAACAAAGGACCAAGATCTCAGGGCTGACAGGGGTTCTTATGCAGGGGGAGGGCTAGCTCCAATGGGGAACAGGCTCAGGGGTGGATCCAGGGAAAGATGGATAGGGCTACAACCTATCGGGGAAGGACGGAGGCCGGACAACCAAGTGGGGTCCAATGGTATATCAGGGAAAGGAGAACATTCTAGAGGGAGAGGCATGCCCTGGGTGGATGGACAGGGAAGGTTCTAGGGGAAAGGGAGTGACTTAGAGGGACCGGCAAGGGTTCTCTGCCCAGAGGGTGGGGATGGGGAAGGAATCTCCGCCTGGGAGGTGGGGGAAGGGGAGTGTCCAACCGAGAGGGGAAGTACAATTCTTAAAGGGAAATAACTATAGCAACCGGGGTACAGAATACAACTTATGACTATTTTAACTGAGTAAACATGTAGTAACACAAAACACTAATTGCAGAGAGGAAACCTTTCCCAATCAATTCCCCAGCCTAATGCCAGGCTGGGGCACCACAGCAACTATGCATTTGGAGTGGTTGGCAGAACCCAGCTACGTGTGTGGGCAGCACAAGGATCTCAGTCCCAGGACCAGACAGGTCAGGGCTGTCACACAGGAGCTCTGTCAGAGCTGGAATGGCTGCTGGCTTCATCCCACTGCTTCACAGCCCCCTGCTCTGCAGAGACTTCTGGCCTGGCCTTCACCAGTACTGGGATAGGTATGCATGTCTGAGTCTTTGGGATTTCTGCACATTCATCACTTTCCTCTGATCTGTTACCCTGGATTAAAAAAACTAAAACCCCCAAATTTTTACTTTAGAAGTTTTTGAACTTATTTCTGTTAAATAAAGAATTGGTTAGACCCAAAGGTGATGCATAAGGACATTTTCTTAGGAGAGAAGACAAAGAGGGGCACCTGGAGGTCTCCTTCATTGCTGGAAGTTTCCTAAGAATTCCTGTAGAGAGGTTGATTTCCTTTTTCATTTTTAATGGTGTTTTTTCAGGGTTTTTGTTTTGGAAGCTGTGGCAGAAGCCCTTTATCCCATTTGTGACCAGAGGAACTCGTGGCAGAGGGCCCAGTAAGGCATCAAGTCAGTGCCAGGGCACTCTTTGTTATCTGAACAGTTGTATAGTTTCATCCCATTCAATATGCAGTATCTAGGAAAAGTTTTGCTAAATACTGCCAAGACAGGCAGTTTTATTTGTTTATATAAAGGGAACTGATGGAAAAGTTTGAGAAGATGCTGAGCCAAGCTTTTAGGATTACAGTTTCTGGAAGGCTAAGGAAGAACAGAGAGGATTCTGCTATGCTAAGGTCCTTTCCAGCTAGCTGCTGTCCCAGTTCCTAGTGCTCATTTGACCTTTTGGGATTTTCCCATGAAAGGAGAAATGGATTTGCAGATACACTTATGCAAAAAACAAAGTGATTTGTATATGACATCTCTTAAAGAGAGAAATCCATGGGCAAACCCCTTTCTCCCTGTATAAAAATTAAGTTGTGTAGGGTTATAGGTTGAAGAGGATGGTTCTTTCAAAGAAGGTTTGTAACACCTTACCTTATACCTTATAGAATTCTTGGCCTCCAGAATGGAAGTTTCGGGGGACGTGAGTGTACTGCAAACTGCATGCTATGAACTTCACGTCTTAAACATTTTGTGAAAAGTGGTGCTGGCAGGGTAGGCTGAGGTATGTGGTTCTGTGGAGTGAATGATACCTACACACAGATCTGCTTTTGGCTCCAGCTGCCTGTCCAGGGACCATGAACTGGGTGGACTTGTGTTTACTTTGTGTTTCAGAGGAAGCCTGTCAGAGGTACAATGCTCTATAGCCTAAATAACCTTTTACTTTTCAGGTAAGCAAGTGAGCTATTTCTGGCAGAAAATAAGGGAATCTTTAAACTCTTGATGACACATGTTTTTGTTTGTTGGTGGAAATGCCTGTTAGGAGCAGCTTTGGTAAAGGAAACATGATGTGTTTCCCCTTATTGCAAATATACCGTCTGTTCCCTGTGACAGTGTAGTCAGAGTAGACTGCTGTACCCATTCTTCCCTTGGAAAGCAGAAATAGTTGTTTAACTTTCTGAAATAAATTCAGATTTGGCTTCTGTAAATCACCTTTTTGCCTGCCAGTTTCCTGTGACAGAGATCCTGTGATTCCTTCATGGATGCCACCACATCCCTGAGGTACAGCCTGCTGGCTGTGTGGAGAGCTGTCACTGGCGAGTCTTGCTGTATCTTGTGGCAGTGCTGGCCTTCCCCAGAGAGAGCAGTGGGACATGCTTCAGAGTAGCTTTCTCCTGATGTGCAAAGCACAGGGAAGGGAGAGTAATACATGTCAAAGGAGAAGCTGTTATGTCCTCTCCTCTGTCACAGAATGAAGAGTAGGTAGGGACCAGGCAGTGTCCAACACCTTCAAAGGCAAATTATTATGTTCTGACTCTACATTAGCTTGGTTTACAAGGTACGACACAATTCTAATAAAAATAGAATTTAACTGAAACTGCATTTTACTGAAACAACATGAACATGGTGGTGTATCACAGCTGTTACCTCAAGCTTAGCTAGCAGCAATTTAGCCATCAAAATAATGAAGATTAAATAAGGTCTCATTAATAACATTTTATTTAAATAGCTTAAAAAGAAATCAAGTATCAATATGGTTTGTTGTTTTGTTGGATTCATTTTGTTTTGTTTTGTTTTTAATTAAATTGTGAAGTCATACCTGTATTTTGTTTTGTGCCATGACTTTGCTATCAGACAGTAGCATTTGTCTTGTCATCACAGCAAATATTTTCGGTAGGGGATTGGAGTAAATCAGTAAAAAAACTAAGTGCCATATTTGTGTTTACAGTTGGAGGCTGCTCTGAGTTTTTATGAACCACCTCAGGAGTAGCAGCTGCAGCTTCTTTGGGAGGGCATTTGCTCTGCTATTAAGGGAATGGAAAGTGGAGGAGAACAATGAGCTTGTACTTGGCTAGGATTTACCAGGCTCTATTGCAGTTGGTATGATGTATATTAAATAGATCCAACTTGCTAATATAAGTTTGTTCCTCTAGTAATAGAAAGGAGCCCATTTAATGCCTGTATTTATGGTTGTTTCTTCATCCTCCCACACCATGTGGAAGAATACCTGTATATATTAAGAATCTAATTCAAATTCTTCCCCTGGTTGCAGTGGAATAGGCTTTTGGTGAAGTTGCTGTGACTTTGCTGCTTTTTGTTATCACACAGGTCTGAGACATTTACACGTATTGTGGGTTAATTACAGCCAGAGCAGTACCAATTCCTGATAGGCTTATAAAGCCCGTGAGAACTCTGGTGAGGATAAACCTGTGGAAAATGAACTTATTCTCAGCAGCAGAAACTAAAATTCTGCTTCATCAATTTCTGCCCACTCCCAACAGTAAAACAAGGCCTTTAGAATTGTAAAGCTTTCTTTTGAGCAACATCTGAAGTTGGGTGGCCTGCTTGTCTGGGAGGTGGTAGATTCTGAGGCCCTTTAAATGCCACTGCATTGCCTTTTTATTTATTATTCACTCAGTGAATATATAAAGTAGCTGCAGGCATCCATCTGTCATTTTGAGGCCTGTCCCATCAATTCAAACACGCAGCTGCACAAAGGGACGGCCTCTCAATATACTCACCTCTGTCCCTGGCCTCCTTGCCCATCTGGAAAATAAAAATAAAGGCTGATGGATGAGTTACCCGCATAGTCAGCTATTTTGGTTCTTTCCTCTGGGTTTCATGATGATCTTTTACCCTCTTCTTTCTCTGGGAGAGGTAAGAAACAACTGACAAGTGCCTTCCAGGGTGTTCAGTGAAATGAAGCTTTTGATGAATCCATATATGCTGTATCACCTTTGAACCCCGAGTGCTTTTCTGCTCATGCCCCAGCTCCTGGTACTCAAGGGTTGCTGGCTTGGGCACACTACCCGGACCCGAAGGCCAGATGCTGGCTCAGGCAGAGTTCCACAGCTGTCATCAGATGTTGATTTCAGTTTCTGAGTCTGAAAAGAAGTGGCCAGACTTTTCCAGTGTTATTCAAAAGCTGCATCTCTCTTTTTGGTTTTTTTTTTTTTCAAAGTAGTGAAAACCACCTTGACTGGTCTCTGTCTCAGACAATTGTTTAGTTAACCTGGGAGATTTCAAGTCATTTGCATTTTTTTCCTCATGTTTTTATCATAGAAATGCTTCTAACGGAAGCTCTCAAGGTTTTTTTGCATTGGAAATGAGCAGAGTTCAGAGGGGAAGCCCTTAGTGTCATATTTGTGCTATTTGTTTAGAGTATATCTTTTTTCAGACCTCAAGACACAAAATTAAAGGCAGAGTTCCTTCAGTCCATCTCTCTCCCTCCCTCCTGCTCAAATGTGCAAGTGCACAAGAACAACTTCACTGAAAATTGCCAACTGTTAAAATCTTCTTTTAAGTTCTAAAATAGTTTATCCAGATTTCAGTCTTGTTGATCTTGTTCGAACGCAAAGGAGAAATGCATGAGCCACAGACAAAGATGCAATTTCATGTGCTTTTTAAATGCATATTCACAGTTAAAACTGACTTTGTGATTCTCCTTGCCTTTCTAATCTTTGCCTAAAGAAATAGGTTTGCAAATACATACAGTCTAACCAATATCTCTGTTTAAATCTGCAAACCTCTTCTAGGGAGAATTTTTTCCAGTTGCTTGGTCCTGTTACCCAGAATCATCTCTCTTTTAGAGTACCCTATTATTTATGACAACAAGCATGATGATGATCAGCATAAACCATAGAACCAATACAAATGCCTCTTACCAAATGTATGTTGAACATATCCTCAGGCATTAAAGAAGTCATGTGGATCAAGGAGTAGCTACTACTTTGCAGACATCTGGTAAAAGCCCAGATTATTACTGAATGTCCCCCAGCAATGAAGTAGTGCTACAGATAAATAACTAGTACTGTGAAAACATCTGTTAATTTTTATGTTCATTGGGGAATTCATACCACAAAAAATGTTGCTCCTTCATTTGCAGTTACCTGGATTGCTTTTTAATTAGGACTAGACTGTGCAAGTTGGATATTAGAAAAATTGTTCTCAGTTGACACAGTTGTAGAAAATATTCAGCTAATTTTATTGATTATGATAACCAGTGTGAAATGTCTGACCGTGTATTTCCTGATGGAAGCCCACAGGGGTTTGTAAGTCATTTGCCCCTTCCTTGTGCAGTTCTGCTTTGCTGGGTGAACAATCTGTTTCTGCAGCATTAGGGATCTCCACAGTGGCTGGATCAGTCTGCATTTGCAGGAGCAAATTCCCTGGCTCTCCTGCTGTTCTCACCTTCAAAGGAAAATGAGGGAGAAGATTGCAGTGTTACACAGATAGGTCAGGATACGGAAATTTTACAAATAAATGGCTGTGTAGTGGTTGGAGCCCAGGCCTCAAGCCTCAAGGAGCAGGTGCCCATGGGGAATTCCCCTGTGCTCTTAACTCCCTTTCCCAAAATTTATCAGGCTCTGCACTGTGGCTTCTCCTAAACTTCACTGAGCAGAAAGAGATGAGTTATGCTGCTTCTCTTTGATTTGAAATATAAATTCAGAACAACTCAGCCCGGTGTCATCACTGGTGGCTTGTGCCTCTTGGGTGTCCTTGGGTGTGCACCCGGGGCTCGTTGTAGCTGATGAGGAACCAAAACCAGCTCAGCTGCTGAGGAGCCAGCACTGCCCACTTTGCCATTTCTGCTTTCTGCTCAGTGGTGAAGGGAGCATGGAGCCCATAGTTCCTCAGTGGTACTGCTCAGGATGAAAATATCTCCTGCTTTTTGTTGGAGGCTGGGCTGTGTTTTGCAGAGGGTAAAGCACAGTTTTACAGGAACTGTAAAGCATCTGGAGGGAGCAGAAAAGTGAAGGTTTGTACTGCTGGTTAGGGGGACCTTCTGTGAATAACAATGTGTTTGCAAAAGATTTGAGGTTTTCAGTGGGGAATTGCTTTTTTTTTTTTGTTTCAAGTGGAAGTCAGCTTTCAGCTAATATAGATTTATCCACTTTGGGATACAAAATCCTGCTTTCTGCTCTGTGCTATTTTTCCTGAATGCCACAGGAGGCTTGATTTTTCCCTGACAGCTAGCTAAAGGGCACGTTTATTTGACAACTCCTTCATCAGTGAAAAAGTAGAAAAGACATTAATCTAAGGCCATGTGCAGCACAGTAGTACCAAGGAGCTTAATTTTACTTCAGAAAATGATAGAGGAAGCTTCCTACAGTGATGTAGGGTTAACTGGGAAATCAAATTTCTCTAGGTCAGTTCTAGCATATGATCTGTGTGTGGAGAGAACTGCTTTCCAGAAATAAATCTGGTGTAAGTGACAGAGGATGGGCAGGTAGGAGGAGAGTGGGTAAACCCCACATATGAAAGAAATGAGAAGTTGAGGTGTTCTTGGATCACACAAGATTAGCTCTACTTGCTGGGAATAACAGCACTGTACTAATAAGCTTTGCATAGATTTTAAAATTATTTCTATTGTAGCGTCATGTAGAGGCCTGGCTCAGGGTATTATGCACACACAATTCAAAGGCAGTCCTTGCACTGAAGAACTTTGCAGGGAAGGGGAACTAGACTGATATTTTTTGTTTGCCCCTTTTTTTACTGGCCCTTGTGAGAGTTTTCATGGTCTCAGTGGAACATTGTATGAATTTATGGTGAGATGTGTGTTTGAGGAAACAGCAGTACTCAAGTGATCAAAATACATATGTACCTGCTGCAGTTTAACAGCTGAATGGCCCCTGGAAGCCTTAAGATTGTGAGTATGTCTAAGTGTTGTCATGTGGCTTAGGCTGCTGTGGAACAGGAAAGTCAGCAGAGGAGGGAAGAGCAGAGAGCAGAGGATTGTGAACTTCTCATGTACACTGGCTCCGGGCACAGCCCTAAGTACCAGAAATGAACTCATAGCTCCTCTGAGGGTTTTGTAGTTCTGTTACTGACTTCAGCTGAGACAAGGTTTCCCAAGTCTTTGTTTCCATTTTATAGCCTTTTATTATGATCCTGAGCAACTGAAAAGGTTTGGGCTTCTGCAGATGAATCCTTTTCAGACATTAAGTTTTCTTAACAGTTTTAATGTCAATCTGTTCTTAGTTGATGGATTAATGAAGCTTATTATAGGTTATGTTAATTTAGTCTGTATATGTGGATCTGCATTTATAAGTAACATGGAAACATGTGTTAACAGTTTTACATAATGACAGGTAAAACACTTGTCAATGTTTCAGCTGTCGATGAGAAGAGTCTGAAAACTTGTCCACAAATTCTTTCCTGGGCAGACAGAACATCCCTGCTTTGTTAGGGGATTTAGAAAGACCTTTCCTTGTGGACAGAGGAAGGAAAAAGAGGTAAATTGTCAACACAGCCAGTGGGCATTCTGTGTGTTATGTTGACAAGTGCCACCTAGGATGAGGCCAGTCTAATTCGGTTCCCATTAAAATGCAGTATTTGAGGTTTTAGCCATTCTTGTCTGCACTCGAGGCTGCCATTACTACAAGAAACTGCTTTAGTGTTTAAAAAAACCCAAACAACCCACAGACCAATCCCCAGACTTTAATTACATAGAATGCTAGAAATGAACCTTGAGAGAAGTCTGTGCCAGCTGTGGAGGGGAAAAAAAAAAGAGGCAAAAAGATACATCCTTTAGTGACATGTTTTTTAAAAACTGGATTTCTTTATCAGATTTATTTTTACACCAGGGAGAAACTGTGCCTTTTAGAGATGAGGAGCTGGTACTGGTCCATGTAAGATGGTATTTCTGTTATTCACAAGACAGCAGACTAAACAGAAAATGTGAGTTAGTAATTTCTGCAAGCTAAAGAGGAACAATCCCTTTTAATACTTAGTTAGATTAAGTGGAGTCTTTGCAATTTGGAATAGTTATTTGCAATATGCATGAGGTGAAAACTGTATATTAATTCATATTTCTAATATTTGCTTTGTGTATTGTCTTATAAAAAACTTGGTTGCAAATAAACACATACTAATTTTGGAAAATAAAAAGCCTGGCATGCAGATAAACTGGGTGCTGGGGCCCCTCTTGTTTGCACATGATTGGAAATAGTCAAGTTCCTCATTGTTAGGTGAGTGCAATAAAGACCTGAGCATCTACAGCTAATGGAAGAGCCAGAGAAGAATCCAGATTTCACTCCTGTGACTTTGAGATAATTTGAGAAATGCAGAAATGTTTGTTTAACTTTGAACACATGAAGAGAACAAATCTGAGTAATGCAGTGCATGTGGAGTTTTTTTTTCTTTCAAAGTCATATTGACAATGACATTCTTCTTTGAGGCTGGGAATTAAAGGCAAAATGTTTTACTAAGTCTCTGCTTTGTATGGGATAGGCAGCTGAAATCCTTGTCCCACTTTGTGTGTGACAGTGCTAAGGAATGACTCGTTTTGGTGTAACACTGAACAGCTTATACCAATAAGGCACATTGTTACCTTTTAAAGTCACTTCCTCTGCTCCACTTGAGATTCCAGGACTGTTTTTTTTCTGCTGCTCTGGGAATCTGTGTTAAAGTTTTAAAGAAACAATTCACATAGTGGCTTTAAAGAAGAAATCCAGTAATGGTTGTTTTGTTTGTTTAGATGCTGCCCTGCACATTGCAAGTGAAGTTATTGAAGTCAGTATTTTGCTGTCCTTATAGCCTGTTATAAAACTGTGGTGCTCGTGGCTGGGGTGAAGAGGTTGTTTGCCTTTAATAAAAAGCTTGGATTATTTCTGTACCTTTGGCTTCACGTTAGGGTGGCATCTCTGTGTTAAACACCTGTGACTTGCCCTTACGAGATAGAAAAGTGTAATGGGGGGAAATGGTATGTTTAAAGTGCTGTAGGATCAAGTGTTTGTGGCCTCTGTTTGTGACAGGGTGGCAGAGAGTGACACCAGGTCTGCAGGGTTGTACAGGGTTCTGAACTGTGTTTAGCACTTTTTGTCAAGGACGGGTATTGGAGGAGCGCACAGGCTGTGCTGAGGCAGAAAATAACCCCTATCCAGCACCTCTGGAGGGGAGGTCCCGTGACTTCCACACACCTGTAAGTGTGGTTATGTGTCAGGGACAGTCCTCGGCAGGTCAGAGAGGCAGTGGGAGCAATGTCAGATGTAGCAGTTCCACTGTTCAGATCCACTCTTTCAGACATGATCATCAGCTCAAAGCAGGGAACAGGTCTGGTGCCTTGCACCCTCTTAAATGAGGTTTCCAGTGTGCCTTACTTTTCATGTCAGGGTTGGGCTGATTACAGTGTCTTGTTGTGGGTTGTGTCTCTGTTGCCTTAACCAATTATGGACCATGACATCTCCCATTCCTACTGAGACTGAACTGTTCTAACTTTATAATGCTTAATTTATCTGATAGGATGTAGTTTGTTTTGATTTTTTTTTATGACAGTCAGTTCCCTTCCCAAAGTTGTTCCAAAGAGTTGCTGTAGTGCTGATGATGCATCACTGTGTGTACAGGGTAGCAGAGGAGCAGCATGTTAAATGCAAACCTTCAGAAAGAACATCTCTGTGGCCATCTAAACTTTGTGTTCACAACCCAACAGTATGGAAATGACCCTGGGGTCATGTAATGCAACACCATGGGATGCACGACAAAACACAGATCATCTGAGAGGTGAGTAACTGAGCTGGAATTCTAGCTGCTGAATTCAAGCTGCCAAATTAGTTTAGTGGGGGGAGATGTAAAGCATTTTTCACAGACTGGAATGAATTGCTGTAGGTTGTGATGCCCCTGACCTTTAAATATTTTTGACAGTAGAGCATAACCTGTTCTCCTGAGAAGAAGATCCCCATCACAAAAGGACACCTTACATTATTCAATTATTTGGTGTGTGTGGATAAGTAATTTTATTTGGAAATGTTGGTATGATTTCATCACGAGGATGCCCTCTGCTTTAATTCAATCTCCCTGACCTAAGTTCAAACCCATCACACATTGTATCAACTGCAAATAATTCCTTTGTAAAGATTGTCAGAAGTGAAATAAGGTTAAGTCAAAACCCTACAGCTCTGCAGAATGCCTGACTAGCGCATATGAAGGGGTGATTGGCAATTGCTGGCCCAAGGGTCAGTTTTAAATTGTCCTTGCAAGAGTTGTCATCCTCAATCAAAGGTTCAGCTCAAAGACAAGGAAATTAGAGAAGTGCCTGTATGAGTTGATCTCAACTTGAAAATTCTCAAGTTGAGGTGATAATTTAAGAAATACTAGAAATGTAACTTTCTCTCCACCTGAATGTTAATGACTAATACTGTAAGCTACTTTCACACTGATTTTTATCTTCTGATTTAGCTTTAAGTCCTGGTTTCAGCTGGGATAGAGGTAATTTTCTTTCTAGTAGCTGGGGCTGTGATATGTTTTGAATTCAGTATGACAATAACGTTGATAACCCATTGATGCTTTAGCTGTTTCTTAGTAGCGCTCACTCTAAGTCAAGGACGTCTCAGTGTCTCATGCTCTGCAGCGAGCAGCTGCACAAGGAGCCAGGAGGGAGCATGGCCAGGACAGCTGACCCAAACTGCCCAAAGGATTTGCCACACCACAGAAAGCCTGCCCAGTTTATAAACTGGGGGAGTGTTGCAGTGGGGTCTATGCAACCTTCCCTGGCAGATAGCTTTGGCCCGTAGAAAGAATTGGGAACAATATTCTTGATAGATGTTCATAGATGTTTTATTCCTCACAGCCTCATGGCTGGGCCTAGCACAGACTGCTTACACAGACTGCTCACAAAAACCTGCCCAGAATCATGTGAACACCAGCCTAAGTACAGGATTCTCTGGGCGGAGTTACATTTGAAATGACCAGTGAGGAATAGGATTTAGCATCAGGGAGCCTAGAAACCCCGTGTAACCTGACCGTGCTTCCACTCCCAAGGCCCATTCCCCCAGGGGGGAACCTCCACAGGGGAGTTGGCCAGAGGCCACCAATTCCTGCTCAGGGCTGGGCTGGGCATCAGTCAGCAGGTGATGAGCAACTGTATTGTGCTTCACTTGCATTTCTTGGTCTTATTTCTGTCTCTCAGTCTCCTTTTCATCATCATTATTATTATATTTTATTTCAATTGTTAAAGTGTTCTTATCTCAGCCCCTGGGTTGTATATTTTTCAATTCCCCTCCCTATCCCACTGACGGCAGGGGAGTTAGTGGGTCTGTGGTACTGAGTTGCTGACTGGTTTTAAATCACAACATCTTATTAGAACAAATTTTAAAAATAGTCAGGTACTAGGCATTTAGGTGACAAGTAGGTTTTCAAAGCATAGCAGAGGGTACAGTTAAGTCTGTCTAGCCACCATTAGGACTTCAGCCTGGTTGGATGTTAGGGCTTGTCAGAGGAAAGAAAGTTCTTAGCTTGTACCTTTGAGATGCCAAAATATTTATGAAGACAAAAGTCAGTCATCTTGGCATCTGTAGAGTCTTCTAAATGCCTTGTTTGCTGTTGTGTTGCTGTTTGGTGTTGTTTTGGGGGATTTTTTTGGTTTTTTTTTTGGTGGTGGTTTTTTGTTTGGTTTGGGGGGTGGTTGTTTGTCCATTTCTTTTGGTTTTTGGATGAGAAGCATTCTGTACTTTTATTTTGGAATGTAAATTTTATTTTGAAGAAGAGTTTTGAAACTCGTGGGTTAAAATAAGGTGTCTTTACATAACAAACACACAGTCAATTGTTACGGCGGGGTTCTGGTGATGGTAAGCCGTAACTTTCCAAAAGTGTCTCCTATTGGGAGGCACTCGGCAGGCCACTACACACACACACAAACTGGATAGCTTCTTCAATAAGTCAGTGGCAAAGAGTTGGGAAGGGTCCTCACGTAGAGTCCACGGGAGAAGTTTATTCCAGCCATGCGCATGAAGTAGATCCAGGGAGGGAGACGAAGGAGAGGACAGAGAGAGGGTGAAAGTGGAAGGATCCAGGTTTATATATGGGGTCAGTAGGGGCGGAGAGAGAGCATCAGGGACCAATAATGTGAGGGCATGGGGTTGGTACACAGGCGGGGCTAGGGTATGGGAGCCAATGGGGAAACTCTGAGAGAGTGGTGAGGGAGCAAGGGCCAGTGGGGGGAACAGGGAAATAGGAGAACCTTCCAGATAGGGTAGAAAGGGGCGGGGAGGCCAAAAGGGGAAGCAGAACTGTGGGATATTAGCATAATAAAACAAAGCATCCTGGGAGAGGCCTTTTCTGTCACCATAACCTGAGTGCCTTCTAGGGCTCTTCCCTCCAGGGGACCCTGGGTGTCTCTAAGTCAACAGGCCCGCCAGCCTCCCCAGTCAGTGTGGAGATGTTATGTGTTCTCAGTGCAAGTATCCCCTGGTGCTTTGCATAGACTCACAACTGATGAGTTTGCATTTAAAGATAACTTCTGTCTGGCTTTTAGTCAAAGGTCAATATTAAAAGATCTAAATCCTGCCTGTATTAGGAAGGGGGAAGTACTTCAGCATAATTATATCCCTGCAGTTGCCCTGGTGCTGCCTTTCTGAAGTCACCCCCTCTCTTGCCTTTTTTTTGCTAGAATTAGTCTACCACCTCGTCTCTAGAAGAACAGGAGAAGACACCAGCCACAATGAGTTGTCAGTGAGCTGAATTTCAGCAGCCATTTACAGATGGGGCCAAAGGAAAAGAAACCAAACAACCAGTAGTCCTTTAAACCCAAAACAACGAATAAACAAACAAACAGCCATTTACAGAGGTCAGTTTCACTAACATAATAGCTGTGAAAACCACTCTTAAAAAAGGGGAAACTAAGGGGTAGGAAGTACTAAGAAGGACTACATCTCGCTCTCACTCTCTCTGTTTTTGAGTAATAATACAGGAAATCAAGTAGGAAGAAATATTCTTTACCGTATTCTTTCTGCATATATGTAAGATCATTGGAAATGTCTTATTGTGCAGTATATCCAGGTGCTTTTAAGAGCTTCCATTCAATGTCTCTTTCAAACTTAAATCTAACTTGACACCTTTCTCAGTGACCGTAAATTTAGTTTGTAAGAGAGGCTGGAATTCTTTGATACTGATATTGTGTTGCTGAAATTACTGCCCATGGTCCTGCAGCCATTCTGAAATAAAAAGGGTTGCATACTTTGCTTTTAAGTCAATCCCTTAGAGGCTCAATCAGTTTGATTTCTGAAACCTGTGCTTGGCAGTGAAGCTGATTAAATTCTGCCTGTATCAAGGCTGTGCACGCTGGGTTCAAAACCTAGGTGCAATGTCATGTTCTCATAATGAAGTTAATGATAGCAAATTTTGATCTTTCAGAATCCAGGTTTCAAAAAACACCAAAATAGGTCTTTGAAGAGTATGAGAAGATATGCATGGAGCTGGGCAGTAAGTTAGGTCAAAAAAAAGCAGATCCAGAAGTATGAGGCACAGACCTTTAGGTCATGCCAAGTTACTTCTTTAAGCATGTTTTTTTATAGGAAAAGGTTGCATCTAGAAAAATGATCTAGGCAGCAAGGGGACATCAATTTGAAGCAGACGTAGAGTGCAGTAGCAAATAAATGCTCTCAGTTTGATGCACATTTCTGTTGCTTTTTTTGCAGTATAAGGAAATGCAGTAAGTTGCCCCAGAATTAATTCCTTGTAATAAGAACACAGGGAAAGTATTGCTGACTGTCCTGTACGTTACCAATGGCCATTGCTTAGAGTATAATGTTGCATCCAGTTTTCAAGATAAATGATAGAAAAGTCTGCAGATCTTTCTCATCAAGTCAACATAAGTTTTCAAGACTCTCCTGGATCTTTCTCATTTTGAGATTATCTGCATTAGTTTTTATATGACATTTTCAGGCTTGTCTAATATGCAACTGAAGAATTTGTAGAAGAAGAAGAACTGATTCCACCATTTCCAGAGACACAGATTTGCATGCTCCCCTCTCCTGTTATATCAGACTGTCTAGAAGTGACCTAGATTACTGTTATTATTTTGGTTTAGGAAAGCAACATACCGTTTCCCCCCCAGTTACTCTCATAAATTATACTAGGAAATGTCTGTCAAGTAATAGGAAGCAATGTATCCGTGGCAATGAAAGGGATGGAAGTGTTAAAAATAATCCACTCCTCAGTAATTGTGGCGTACATCTCCAAGCCTTGCAGTCAGGGCCTGTCCCGGTTTAAAAGACAGGTGTCTGCTTAAGGAAGGCAGCAGCCTCCCTTGGAATGGAAAAATGCAACTCCCCTCCCTCCAAATTTTATAATTTTGAAATTAAGGGGCTTTCAGGCAAAGATATGGGGTATAGGAATAACAGTTCTTTTACTAAAATATATATTAAAAAAAATATATATATATAACAAAACAATAATACAAAAANTAAAGAATATCTTACACTATGACAGGGCCTTAAGCCAAACAAGAATAAGAGGTGGGTAAATGAGAGAGAAGAATTTAACCAATTTGTTAGTTAAGGTAATGTTTGCAGAAAATGATAAGCCCATATTAATTTACCCTAAAGGACTCTGTCTAACAGAGACCTGCCTTAGGAAAGATTTTAATGAATCTCAGTAATTCCTGAGTCCTGAGAAAAACTTAGTCCACTGAGTGATCATGGAATTCAATAAACATCATCTTCTTGAGGAGTTGCTCAGTAGTGCAGTGATCTTACTTGCACCAAAACAGACATACTGAATTAACACCCAAAAATTTTCTTGAGTGAATTCAGAGCAGCTCTTAGCATGAAAGGCACCAAGTTTTCTTTCCCAAGTAAATCCTTGCACTTGCGACTACATACCTGGTTTCTGTTTTTCATTACCTTTGTAACAGGAAACTTCTTGGCTGAGGTATTTTCATCACTAATGTGACTTTAAACATATATGAAGGACTATCCATTAAAAAAAAAAATGGCATTCTTAAAGGTAATGACATACCTGAAGAGACCTAGTTTGCAAGATATGTAGATATGTAAGCCTTTGTTGCTGTCAGTGGGAAAGACAAAATGCTTTCCAATCATCAAAAATTGTAACCATTTGGTATTCAGTATGGGTGTGAATGGAATTAATTGATATACATGTCTTCATTCAGGTAATTGCAGAAAACATGAACAGGACAGGCTGTCAGAAAAGGCAGGGGAATTGCACGTTATTGCTATAGATGAACTGTCCTGGGTGACCAAAACTCTGACTGTAGCTGTGCAATACTAAAGAAGTAACTACATCCCTTGCAATAGTTTCAATATTTAGGGCTGCCCTGATGAAGGGTTTTGCTTCTGTTTTTCTGCAGTCTAAATGGGCACCCTGAACATTATAATTTTTCAGCTCTGAGCTCTGTTAGAAAAATTGTTGGTTCCTTCTAAGCCTACAATTACTTTCTGTGAAATTAGTAAAACAGCCTTACTAACACTACAGTTGAGAATACCTGAATAGCTACTGAGATCCTGAAACTCACAGGGGAAGGAATTTTTCTCCACTAAAGGAAGTTTTATTTTAGTAACTGTAGTTATTTGAATTATTTTCTTCTTAGGATTGTAGGCAAACACAACATGATTCTTTCTGGATGAAGGTGATGTAAATCTTAACTAAGCAGGGTAATAGGAAAAAAATGTTAACCACATGACTGCACACAGCTGGTGAGAGGGGTGCCCCTGATTTCCCTGAATTAATCTTAAAGATGGAATAAAGAAGTATGAGGCATTATTCTAAGTGTGAGAAAATGCATCACTGAAATTATTTTATTATGGGAAAACAGACTTGCCCTTCATGCTACTGCTTTACAGAAATGAAATTAAAAGGCAGTTCTTGTATAGCTGTGTATTTGCTTTCCAAACAAATGGGATCCCATTCAGTCTCAGTTCTCTTCTAATTCTCTCTCTCGCTGATGCAGATGCCGATTGACCTTTTGCTCCAAAATTTAAAATCAAAATGCAGCTACTCTCTGTGGACACAGATATAGCCCAGAATGGATGATAAGGTACTTGGAAATAATAGCATAGTTTACATGCGATTGTACATAAGAGGTATAAGGTCAAAGCAGCATCTAAATTCAGTTTCTGGTTCGGGGCAAGGCTGTACTTTTTCAGACGTCCAACAAATACATCATTGGAAGTTGATTTTTCATGTTCCTTCATTTTTTTTTCATTCCCCAATGTAAAATGATTTTGAAACATAACTAAAAATACAGCAAGCAATTTTTCAGTGAAACACAGTATGTCTGGGTTTCTAAGGGCAGGCAACAAGCAGCCTTGTTCACAAAGTGCTGCATGAAGGTCTTTCAGTGCGTGTCTACAATACATCAAAGCCCCCCTAATTTCTTAATAATTAGATTCCAAGTAATGACTCACCATGATGTCAGGGCTAAACACATACAAAAATGTTTTCAAGCCTGTGGGGGTATGTGAGGGTTTTAGTGTCTCTTATTCATGTTTTTGACAGTTCTGACAATTGCTTATACCTCTTTCATGACCTTGTGTGTTGGTTTGGGTACAGCATTGCATTACCATTACCACAACTACAGCCACTCAGTTTTAGGGATTTGGCTGATTTTGTGTTTATACAATCTTGAAATGTGAAGTCTCATATTCCACTCTAAACCTGGAACTTCTGTTCTTTGAATCCTATGATCTCTGGATGTATAAATGAAAAGATTTCTGCCCCTGACCTGATTAATGTCTTTCCATCTGTTTTCTTTTTCCTGTAAGAATGCACTGAGTATTTTCTGCATCAAATGTATTAGTTTCATTTTTATTAAAGCAGGAGTGAATAAATACTCTTTGTTAACATAAATCTGAACCTTACACTTCTCCATTTCCTTATATAAGTAGTATTTCATATGCCTTATATCATTTCTACCACTAGCCCTGGACAGTGTGGACAGATGAGCATTGTGGATGGCCATCATTATTTCTCTCTGTCTTTGCTGCCAAGCGTTGGAGGAATGTGTGGGATGTCTCAGCAATGGTGTAGCAGATAGTGAGCCAAGGAATATAACAGACCCGCAACCAGCTACTACTGAATGGATGTGGGAGGAACCTTTCATCCTGTGAAAAATGGCTGAACTTTTTTATTTTGTGGGGAGTTTTTTCTACCTCCTACATACTCCTGTCCCCTTCATTCCTGTAACAAATGCTGAAGCTTTGTGGTGCGTGTATGAGATTTTGGGGAGGGCTTTTTGTTTTAAGCATATTTTCTAGGCTTTAACTAGTTATATTTGATGGTTTCAGGCTGTGGGATTTTACTGCTATGTCCTCTATGCAACTTATTTTGATGCTCTTTTCATCAGTGTTTAATGCTTATTTCTGAGTTGATGGACTGACCAGTCCAACAAGCAAGATGTTGTTCAGCCTTGTCCTCAGCTGTTGCCAGGATTCATGTTCTGCTTGCTCTCTCATGCTCTTCCTGTGGGTCAAGCAGGCTGGCTTGTGCTTTGGATTAGCAGGACAAGCAGAGGAGGCTGGCAAGGGAAGATCCAAGCCTTTGGTGATAAATCTGCTTCCTTCTGCTGTGCCACTGGGACTGGGCAATAGGAAATACCCCCTAGTTCAAAGATGTAGACTGGGTTCTGGAGCTCAAATACAGACAGAAATCACAGTGTTGGGGTTTCTTCTTAGGAAGCTTAGGAATTTCGTATAGTATGCAGAATTGGATCTATGCAAAAGATTACTTCTAGAAGCTGTGTCTCTTAACAGAAGTAATTTAACTCCTGGTTGTTGAAGGAATCCTCAGTTTTGTGGCATTAAGATGTTTTTACATCTGGTGTTTCTGGACCAATTGTATAAAAGCTTTTTAGATATAGCCTTGAATTATAACATTCTCTTTTTCATTAAGCTATTTAGCTTTTGTCTTAAAAATAGTTAAGTGTGGATTACACATCTAAACTCATGAGGGGAAAAAGGTATGAGAGAAGATATTGCAAAATTGAATGTTTACTGTAAGCATTAAGTATTTCAGGTCCCTATCAGGATGTCAGGACTGGAGACATGTTTTTAAGATATTTTATGAGCTCTTAATAGAACAAAGTCTTTCCCACAATGATATGCTTCTTTTCAATGACGTCTTTGCTTTAAGTTTGTTTGCAGGGTTTGTTTGTTTTGTTCGGGTTTTTTTTGCTATTTACTGTAATGTTCAGAATTCTGTTTATAAAATTAATCCTTGAAACAGCACATTTGTAGAAGTGCCACATGAAAGACTTTGCACTGAATTTGTCTCAGTGTGTTTTGTTCAAGTTGATTACCCGTTATTTTCTGGATGATCTGCTTAGAGCGAAGGTGTTAGAAATGTACGTTTTCAGAAGTACTATTTTGGGTTGCAGAGCAATGGAGACTTTGATTTGGTGTAACAGCAGTGTCTCATTTACAAAATGTGGCTAGCATTTAAGATCTTCTAAGCAGAGTAAAACCTTAGATTAATCCTTCTAAGCAATCCTGTGAGAACCACCCCTGTTTGCATTTTGCAGTATCAGAATACCACACCACTTGCCACAGGCAGGGAGCAAGTGGAAAAGTGGGGATTACAGTTTGAAAGCTCCTGGCTCTCCAGCCTTCACTCAACCCAGCAGATATTGCCGACTCTTCTAATCAAACCTCTGAAACTACAATATCTTACCATCTGTTGTGCAAATTTCCTTGGGGAACTGCAAGTCTCTTTTACATTTCAGGCTCTCTGAAAACTGTATTTAAAGAAAAAAAGCTAAGTGAACAAAAAAGGCATAGAAGTCATGCATTTATTTTTTAGGGTGTTAGTTTGGGTGTTGGAACTGGCTCATTATTGAGAAAAACAAAAGATGTCTCCTACAGAGCACTTCGAATTTCATGTTAGGCAAAATGGGGTTTTTTTAATGATGAAAAGAAAACGGAAAAAGCCCAGCTTAATTATTTCCATCTTCCAATCACCTCTGTCACACTCCTCTTGATTCAGTGACTTGCCAGAATTTACCCATTGGCACAACATATTTTTAGACATGTCAGTAGATTTCGAGCAAAGCTTGCTGGTGCATACAAATTATTCATTTAAGCGTTGATTTGAAAATAATAATAATGGCAATGTACAGTTCTCTCACAGTTTGCCAGGAAAGCATTCAATGCAGTCATTCTGGAAGCAGTAATTGTAAGCAATGTTTTATTGTTGACCATTCAGGTTTGAATGACAGCAGACAATGCAAGACTCAAAGAAAAGCAGGAATTGAAGTGCTTGTTCTGCACGGGCATGCAGAGGTTCCCTCAAACACCAGCTGCCTGCAGCAGCCACAGCCCAGGAGCTGGATGTGAGAAAGCACTTGCTCCATCTCCACTGCTGCTTTGCAGCACTCTTGTCTCACAGCCAGTCTGCACAGAGGGAGCAGCTCATATGCTGGGGTTAGGAGGAGGGCATTTTTTACCTCTCATTGCTCATTAGCAAGAGGCAGGTGATCTCACTTCTCTCTTTATCTGTAGCCTGTAAGCTGCTAAATACTTCAAAGATGCCCAAATGCTTTAACATTCTTTTCTATGCAGCATCAAATAATAATATGCATTTGATTAACTCTTCATAGCTTTAACACTGCCCAGTGCACCTGTGTGTTGTGATGCTCCAACACCTCTGCAATGGTGGTGTCTTCACATTTTGGATGAAGTTCTGCCTCCATGCCTGGTTATAAGTAACTTAACTCTCCTGCGCCTCACTTTGCTGAGGTCTCTCATTCATCATTATCAGCTGTAGGAAGCTAATAATCCATGTTTCTAAGACAACAATGAGCAAAGTTGTTTCCCAGGGACTGTCACCTGCCTTGACTAGAAACCTTGTGCTCAGTCTGTACAATATGTAGGATGAGAAGGACCTAGTCAATGTTTGGAGCTCAAACGGCTTCTGCTTTCCACCTGCAGATTTGTAGCTACAGGAGGCACCTACAACTCTGTGCTGCAGGAATTTGTTGGTATTCTTCATATCTGTGGTGAAAAACTTTCTCTAAATGTAGTTGACACGTAAACATCATCCAGTCTTTGGGGACTATCAGAAAGTGGCTGTTTGCATATTGTTTGTACAATGTGCTACATAATAAACAAACAAAAAATTTATTAATATTGGATAGAATCCACAAGGCAGGGCAGATGGATTTTTTTAAGGGGATGGTCTGTGCATATGTGTGTCTGTTACTGCTGTCAGTAACTTTTTTTTATGTCACTTACTGAGTGGCCTCTGATAAAATAGCTACTGACTAGCCTTCATCCAGGTTTTTATCTAGAGTGGTTTTTTTTGGTCAAAGAGTAAGCCAAACCACTTTCTTAGCCAACCAAAATATTTTGGAAGGCCGTCCTAGTGACTCCACTGGAACGCAGACCTCTGAATCAAGACTCTTCCTTGCAATCTTGTAATAAGGAAAAAATAAATTTAAAAAAGAAGGGAGGGACCTGACTCCCTTTCTCTTAAGAATTAATGATCTGTGAATTCTGTGATAAAAGCTCAACCCTAATCAGGATAAAAATGAACTAAGAGATGTGCTAGAAGGGCTAAAATGTAAGAGGAACTTTCTCCCAAAGGGGTGGGATGCCATCAACTTGTGCCTGGTCCTCAAAAGAAAAGTCCAAGAGTTGTCATGCTTATGTGTGGCTGGTCTACAAACAGACTGTATCCAGACACCCCTCAGCGTAGTATCGAGATGCTCTGAGTTTTGTCAATTTGTTTTTAAATGTGGTTATCAGTTCTGACAGAGAACTGTAGCTCCCATCTGCCTCTCACTACTGTTTTCTTTGGACAGACGCTGTGGATGTGGAAGGGCTTGCTGGCAGATTGCAGCTGACCTGAGGGGTTGGTGTGTACAAAAAGAGGGAGTGTACTTTGTTCATTCCAGTGCCTTATGTGAGCACCCATTGGGAGAAATAGTTTTGCTGTAAATACCAGAATCTCACATTCTGGGGATGCGGGAGTGAGAAGGGGAGAGGGGAGCAGGGTGAAAGGCAAGACAGAGGAAGAAAGAGCATGTTACAGGAGAGCATAGTGTGCATTTCTCTTTGGGATGTTCTGTATGTGCTCCACCTTTAGGAAATTATGCTGTCTCCTGACTAAAAGAAGGTGCCTTAGAACAGGATTTCAAAACCAAAGCGGAAGTCTTAATATTATTATGCAGAAGTTTGGGTTCCCATGACTATATGTGCCTGACAGAAATATTCAAGTCCATTAGAAATGGTGCAAGCGCAACTGAGAGGTGGAACAGCTCTGCCATACTAGGTGCCACTGTTGCTCAAATTTTACCCTACAGGAGAGTACAGGAATGCTGGTATAGCAAATATTTCAATAAATCACATTACCAATGAAAATATTTTCGCTTATTCATATTTAAGACATGGGACTCAGCACCAGCTCTCTATTTCCTCAGTCAGTAGTGGCTTCACTGCCCTCTTAAACAGCTGCCAGTAATTCTCACTGCCATTTTACCAAGTTAGTCCCATTAGGATAGAGGGGAAATTTTCTTGTTTTTATAGAGAAGCAAAGCAAAAGCTTCTGACTTAATTTTCATTACATAATTATGATAGGAGTGTTGTTTTGCTTCATAGCTTTGTGTTGGAGATATTTCAAAAAATCCACTGTAAGGATTTAAACAGTAGAAAACTTTGCAGAAAATCTTGTGAAAACCTTGTTAAACATGTTATTTGGCAGCCATTCTTATCATACTGAAAGACCTAGAGGGAATCAAATATACATAATGCATTGGGTTATTTGCATTTACTGACAAATGCTGTCTAATACAGTTTTTAAAGAAAGAATTCAAATGTAATGTTAAACTACATTAAAGAAACATCATTAAGGTTGCAAAATTAAGCAATCAAACATAAAGTTGTCAGTGCAACCTTGATTCAGGCCCCTTGTGTGTATACATTATGATACAGTTGTTAATTACAGGATCATATACTATTTTTTTTCCCTCTTGCCTCATTCAGTGAGCAGGATGAATAACACTCACTAAATGAGCAGCTATTCAGTATTATGTTTTCTCTATTGTTCAGTGTGTGGTCCCATGCTTTATTTATGGCACACTATTGAAACTCTGCTCTGAAAAGGAAATCTAAATCTCCTCGCAGGCTTTTTAACAGCAGTCACCACTGCAGTGTCTGGGAGCTTCACAAGTGCTAATGATGACTTTATCATCACAACAAGCCTGTGAGATGAAGCAGTGACAGCAACTCAGGGAAGCTGAAGCTAAAGAGAAAAGGTCAAAAGTCTTTTGCCAGCTTGTGGTGTTCAACTCAAGATCTGTAACATCTGATGTAGTGGCAGCATTGCACTGTAGCTGTTTAAGAGTGGTTTCTGCAAACTGAGTACCTGTGTCTGTGTCCTGCCAATCTCTCGGCCTGGTAGCACCATTCATTTGCCTTTCCTTTCCTGTTCTCTTGGGTCTAATTTATTATGGACTTCTCCAGTACTCTCGCAGATGAGGTTCAATGCTGGCACAGGTGTCATAGTTCTGTAGAGCAGTATGTGTCATGGTTATGTGTAGGAAAAGATGGAGCACACTTGGTGAGAATGAGATTATGCAGTATTTTAAAGACTAAAATTTGGGGCTTTTGTTGAATGTGTTCCATTTACAGTTCTTCAAAACTAAGTCTGCCCAACTTGGATTGTCTCTTATGATGATAATATAGGGAATATCTGGCCCTATTGTATGCCTACTGAATGCCACAATTGTCATCTCTAGGGCTTTGACAAAAAAATTATTAAGAAGTTGATGGTACTGTGCTGATGTGGTGAATGGGAGAATCGAGCATACAACTCATTTGTTTCATTTTTCATTTTTTGTAGTCTTTTAAAGTTTTTCTCTATTTAAGTGAAGCATCCCAACTTTATTCTAATAAAAATCTGACTTTCGATCGTTTTGGGAGACCTCATAGTAGAGAGAACTATCTTGACAGATCTCAAAGCTCTGACTGAGAGTCACAGAAGACTATCGGCATGTGCTGTCTTTACTCTGCAGATGAATTATTTTGCCTGAAATTTCTGTGTAATTCAAATCAGATAGAGGACAAGACCTGTTATAAATATATTCAGTACTGTGTACATTGGTTAACCCTACAGGGAAAGAGAAAGCAGGCTCTTATGATGGGAAGACAAAGAATCTTACTAGGGCATAGAATTACCAACCTTAGCAGTGCAAATGCCAGGTTTTCAGCCAGCATAAATGACAATGACTGTGTGGACTCAAAGATGGCATGTTGATGCTGCAGATGACAGTCCTGCTAACATATCTTCAAATAATGTTTTTCAAACATATAATGAAAAAAAAAAAGTTGGAATGCCATCTGTATAGTGTCCCATTCTGGACAGTATTGAAGTAAGCAGCACTTTGACAGGGTTCTCTCACATGCGCCAAGGATGTGAAAAAATAGAATATGTCACATTTTTCCACAGCTGCTAACAAAAGGTGGGTATTTATGTACATTCTCCTCTTCAGTGTAAATGCCCAGTTCGGCTCTCCCAAGTTTCTCTTTTACTTTATTGTGGGGCCAGGTTGATGAATTTTTTTAGTATTGCTGAGTGGTTGGTGACAAGAGATCTGCATATTGGGCTGTTATAAGATACTGTGTCATTGTGCATTCGTGCAGCAGTCTCCTTCGCGGCTTTTCTCCATTATCTGGAATTAAGTGCAAACCCATGTAAGAAGGCCTCATAATTCATGTTTTGCTGAAAAAAAATCATCAGCTCAGTGTTCCTCCTCACTATTTTCTCCATGAGCAATTCATTTCTGTGTAGGGCTGCCAACTTGGAGAAGGATAGAGACAGGTGAGAGAGAAAGAGGAGGACTTCTCAGCTGAGTTTGGTTTGTGGCTAAATTGATGTATTCTGAAGATGTAGGTGTAAGCTGTCTACAGAAACTCCACTGGTATCTGGAACATAGTGGAGTTCATAATGTTGCCTCCTTGGAAACATGGACTCCTGCTTTGGCTGTCTCATTCCAGCCTTTTTGAACTACTGTGATAAGTTATAGCTGTAGCACACAGATTTGCCCTCTGTGGACAACAACCTGATTTCTTGACTACATGGATGGATAGGCTGGCAAAATCAGCTCTCTCCCTATCATGTATAAAGCTGAAGCCACTGCTGAGCTGCATTTATGGATTCTCCACTGTTTCTTACCAAATTCTTCTGTTGCAGTGATTATGCAGAGAAGGCCAGAGGGTGACAGAGTGAGTTGAACTAGTGCAAGGACAGACAGATTCCCATTGGCTGAGTGCTGTGTATTTTTTAAATTGTTTTTTGTCTGCTTGAAGCAAGTTTTATAGTGGTAACCGTCACAAAAAAGTGGTTACACTGCTTAGGCAAAAGTGGTCACAAAGTCCTTTAAAAGTGGTGCGCTTGTTAAAAAAATCAGCCTGAATTAAGCCTTGCAGCTTTTTTTATACATGCTTCATTAAATCCAGTTGTAGTTAACTAATGCAGCAGAAGCACTTCGCTAAGGGTTTTTCTGGTCCCGGCTGACAGGTTTGTGTGTATGTTTATGTCTTCTTGGTGGGCCTGCTGGACCTCCTGTGCCTGTCTAGCTATGAGCTTTGAAAAATCCATCAAGGAGTTCTCTTTTTGAAGCCAGTAATAACTAAACTTGGGCAGGGGGTCCCTTAAACTCCCCTTCTCCATCTGCTGGTATATTGCACACAGTTTAACTTGCACATTGCAGAAGCTTCCATTATAACAGCCAGTGAAAAGTCATTATAATCTGCCAGTTGTAGTGTGCTGTTCCACCCTGCATGTCCTAAGGGGCTGTGTCATGGCGAGCTGCCTGTCATGCTTTACATAGGCAAAGCTGCTGCATCTTGCCAAGAATTTCCAGGTTGGATGTATGACATTAGAAGCCTGTTAGTAGAACAAGCCTTGTGTGTGCTGCTGGCAGGAGAGAACAATGAAGCTTTTTGTAGTAAAAATAAATGACTATTGAGAAATCACTTTTTTCAGAAAGTAGTTTGAGTTCTCTGATGTGTGCTCTGGCTACTTTGCCAAGTGCTTTTGCATTTACTTAGTATCTGTTTGGAGAATGGGGAAAAAGTATCAGTAGCAAACTCATTCTGATATTTGGAGCAGAGCTTTGGGCCATCTTCTGTCTCCATATCCTGCATTTAGAAGTAAAGAAACTCGCTTGTCCAGCAGAGAAATCAGATGGTCCTTCTTACACTGGCCTGCTCCTGGCACTGACTATTTTTTTCTCGGTAGCCACTGGTGACAGGATGGTCAGCCTTAAGTGTCTAGTATCTGCAGAGACTTTGAGGTGAAGCCCTTTTAGCCCAGTCGTACTTTTCCCAAGTCTTGTCCCATTAATTCTCACTGTCAAGCATTTTCTAGTTTCCCTAAATTGTGTTTCTCCTTCAGGAAGAAAAAATGTCCAACTGTCCCTTATCAGCTACTAAGTAGCTCTGTAAAAGCTATTCATTTTCTCACTGAGATGGGGTAATTTTGGTAGCACTTTGACTTTTAACATTTCTCTCTGAGAGATTCTATCTAGCCACAAATGCAAAGCACCTCTTGCACTCAGCTTAATTTTAGTTAATGCTGCTACAGTCAAGAAATTTGCAGCAGGCAAGGAAAAGTCTTCTTGATAGAAATAATCTTCAAAGTTAGGTGGCCAGAAAAGAAATAGTAGAGAAGAGCTGCTGCCCTCAAAATGTCACTGCCTGCCCCATGAACAATAAAATCAGAAACCTCTTCGAGTTGTGCAAGACTAACAGCACCACTGGCAAAATTAATGGCTGTGCTAGTAGCTGCAGCAGAGAAGGCTGGTGTACTGTGACTCAGTAGGAATTTGTCTCCTGAAATGCAGTGATTTACCTTCATTGACTGAGAGGATGCTTTCTCCCAGGGTTCTGCAGCAAACCTCTCTGCACCCTCCTTTAGCAGTGGGGGTGGCTGGGGAGGTGCTGGCAGGACTGGAACAGAGCTGAGATGCAGCTTTGCTGAGCAGCCTCCTCAAAACCTTCTCAGCAACTGCTCAATTTCTGGCTGTAGCCTCAGCCTTTCTGCTTATATCCTTTCTTTTGGGGTTCCCCAGAGTCTAAAAATGTGTGCAAGTCATCTTCAATCAGCAAAGGAGGGTGAAAAGTGTTTAAAGTGTGTATGTGTGTGGTGTTTCAGAACCTCCTTCACAGATTTATTTTTTATTCAGAAGGTGGCTCCAAATGGTCTCTTTTAAAGATAATGTTTGCTATCAGACTTTTTTTGAGTTTAAAGTTTGTGAAAAGAGCAAACTTCTGCAGGAACCATACTGGGACAGGTTTTCATATGTCTTTTGAAATATCTTCTCTTATTAGCTTTCAAGTTTCTCCTGCTGGGATCATAGTAGGTTAAGCACTCTTTTTTTCCCCTACAAATGTAATTGAGAACCCTTAATAGGAGATTAGCAAAAGAGGTTGCTGCTATGTTTTGCTCCAAACACTTGGGCAACAAGATGAAGAAAAATTTCCAGTTTCTTGCATCTACTGGATGGCTGGTACTTGGTCTGGGACAGCTGTCTCTGAGTTCAGAGTGCATCCGGCTTCATTTATGTGAGATAAACCGTTTGTTTACTTGCTAACTTCTTTTGTGGAAAAAGATGCAGAAGGAAGGTGATACATTTGAGAGGTGGATATTGGCACAGAGTGTTATTCTGGTGAGAGGTGAAGGTGCATGATTGTCAGAAGTACATGTGAACCACGCCGGGAGTCTGCCACTTATGAGCTGGGGGTCGTGGTTTCTGTAGCATTAAGTTTGGGGACGTGGTAGGGAGATATGAGCTCCCTTTCAAGCTGTGCACTTCAGGTTCCCTCTTCATAGAGACCAGGTGTCCTGCAGGTTGGGTGGACGAACCACAAAACTCAGAAATGGTTGGCATCACTTGATCTCGCCCATAACTGGAAGGGCAGGCTATCTCAAGGAAGATTTTCTTTGTGCAGTCTGCTCCTTGGAACAGATAATGAATATTTTCTGTGATTTTATTCTGGGTCACTGACTAGTGATTGTAAGGAAGGATAATGCTGGGTCCGTCAATGTTCTGCTTTTCTCTCTCACAGTTATAACTTTATTTTGCTCATGGTAGTTACTGTATATCACTAGGCTTTTTCAGTGAGATATATAGTAATATTTTTTGTATTGGTCATTGGTGCTAAATCTGACAAGACTATTAGAAACAGAAGAACAGAGAAAACAGACACTAACTTCATTCAGATGAACATGTAAATCTTCAGCACAAAAGGCATCATACCCTGTCCTAAGAGCAGAATTATCAAGCTGCACTGGTGGGTAGAACAAGCTAATTACCCGAGTCAAAGATCATAATTCTGAGCAAATCTTTCAAATTCTTGTATCAGATATCACCTACTGTCCACTTTTGGAGAAAAAGGTCTTGTTGTGCCTAAATGAAAAATCACTTCACCTTTGAAAATAATTAATGTTCACACAGAGTGAGGCCAATACATCAGCTGTATTCAATATAGGATTTGCTTTCAGAACTGTGCAGTTCATTTCTGACTGTTTGAGCATATCTTTCTGGTTTTCATAGACAGCTTTTTTTTTCCTATTAGTACAAATGTATTATTATTAATTTCTCTGGAGTCTTGGGAAATAAAAACCATTTTAAGCAATTTCAGGTAATGATGTTTCCCACATATAATCACATTTTGAAGACATTGGAGGGACTTGGCTACATTTTCTGCTTTGTTGCATCTCCGAGGGATGATTAGCATGTGATAAAAGTTCCCTTGTGAACAATTTTTGTTCTCTGTAGAAAAGAGACCAACTCTAGAGAGTATCAGTAGCTCTCTTACCTTCTTCTTTATGATAAAGCTCTGAACATCCTTTACCACTGCTTCCACCTTCCCAGTATCAGCCTGCTCAGAGAACCAGGAGACAGATACTGTTTTTATGTGCTTGCTGTTTCTGATAAAGCACTGCTGGCCTGGCAAACCAGGATGATGGGCTGGCCTGGAAGACTGAAAAAATAAGTACAGAGACTGAGTGCCAAAGGAAAAGAAATGGGAGTCCTTGAGGAAAATATGTTGCTGTAGGAAGATGAAATGTCAGTACACCTGTTCTCATCTGCTCTGCTCCATCTATCCAGTTGTGGAGCAAGACAAGTGACAGCTTAGCTCCTGGGAAGGCTCGGGGATGCTCTAATTTGGTACAGCAAGACCCTCCAGACAGAGGCTGTTTAAACAATTTTAGCCCTAGCCAAGGTTTGTGCCAAACAGGTTCCCTGATGTCCAGTTAAACGTACACATTTAAAGAAGCTCTCAGAGCTTGCTGATTCTGTCTATTGCAGTGATTTATCCATTTGAATATTTAGGTTGGAATGCCACTGCTAAAGAAAGGGTTGACCCTCTGTTGTCTTGGGGTCTGAGCCTTGCAGAGTAGGGAGAGAGAGGATAAGAAAAAGTCTCCAGTGTCTGGTTCTGCTTAAATATGTCAGGGCTTCTTTCACATGCTGTGTCAGATTGTGACCTGGCTCTAAGTGATGCTGAAAAGCCTGAGCCCTTTTATGGGTTAATTACTAATGATATTATGAATGCTGACCATATTACATTTGTATTGGCCTTAAATCTTATATCCACTGAATGCTGTGTATTTTCCTGAAATAGTGGATCATTTCTCTTGTGAAAAGGAGCAACCACATGAAAAGTAAGGGACAGAATCATATTTTGAGGGTGTTTTCAGGGAAATTTTATCACTGAGTCACAGAATCATTTTGGAAAATACTTTTAAGATCATCAAGTCCAGCCATTAATCCAGCACTACCAAGTTCACCACTAAACCGTGGCCCCAAGTGACACATCTACACTATTTTAAATGTCTCCAGGGATGATGATTCCAGCAGTTCCCTGAGCAGGCTGTTCTAGGGAAGAAATTTTTCCTGGTATCCAATCTATACCTCCCCTGGTAGAACTTGAGGCCATTTTCTTTTGTCCTAGCACTTGATACTTGGGAAGGGTACTCCCACCATGCTACAGCCTCCCTTTGGGTGGTTGTGAGGAGTGATGAGGTCTCCTCTTTGATGCCCATTAATATATCATACATTTTTATCTTATGTGTACCTTTGTATTCAACTGCAATAAATTTAAACTTACTATTTAAAAAGTCATTTAATATGTTTTTGTATGGCTTTGTCTTTGCTTTTTTGATAATTCATAAAGTTCTGTGTAGGTACAACTGAAATTAACTATGATCAAAATGATTCCTTAAAGAATCAACACATCAAAAGGTTTTGCTTTTTGTATACAAAGGAAAAGCTTTTCTTCCTGCACTTAACATAGACTAAGATAAATTATATATCTTATGATTGAGAACTGGAATTTGAAGGTGAAGCATGAGACCATGTTCCAGTATACGACTTCAGGAGCACATTTGTGGCTCTGCATGATAATCCTCATGCAGATGATCCTTCTGTAATTGTTGCAAACTGCAGCTCCTTAGGATTGCTTACAAAATTTGAAAAGTCAACGGTTTGTATTCCATTAGAAGAAGGTCACTGAATGATATTATGAAAGAAAACAAAAGTCACTATAATATAATCACAGAAAAATTCTGTCCATAGTCCTTTCCTTGCAGTGTTTATTCAAAAATAAATTCTACCACTCAGAACACTTTGGGGCTTTTTTGCTGTAAAATATAGAATAGGATAGTAAGATGAAGAAATAATCACCCTTAGGGAACATGCCTCAATTCCTTATGCATTCAGGACTGATAAAATTAAGTATGTTCTCTAATTGTGAAATTCTTTTTGTAAATGATCAAAAATGACTGAAAATGTTTCTCATCTTCCAAATGGATGGTTTCTCTGTACCACAGTTCATTTCACCATCAAGAAAATGAATGGAGTAGTTTGAAGCAAATGTTTATACTGGTTTTGTGTTTATTTACTGTTAGAGGGCTGTCTCTGCAATAAACTGTTGGAATTACCTCTTGTGACTGGTATTTTCAAAAGTTTAAATAATTTGATTTAGCCACACTTTTATGCTTCAAATATTTCTAAAAGAGCTTTACTGTTTTTCAGCTGTTTAGTGACAAATATTTGTGAAAATCATATCAATGCTTCCAGGATTTGAAGTATTAGGAGCCACGGTGGGGTAAAAAGTTTACTTCTCAGCCAAGTCTATAATTGTTTTCTCATTTAAAAGAGTAACTAATGTATTGCTGGCAGTACACAAAGATTTTGTTTTACTCCAATGTATCATTTTTGTTCTCTTGTGGAGAAGGGGGACTATTTAATTTGCTGTCTCAGTTAAGTCATCTGTATGAATAACTGTGGATGATTCTGTGATACACTGGCTGTTTCTGTAGCAACCACCTATGGTTTTGTCTGCATTTTCACATCTCTTTCCAAGAACTGCTTTTTTTTCCCCCCTGCAACAGTTTTGTTCTCAGAAGCATTGCTTGAATTATTTTTATGTCCTTCATTTGCACACTGTCTTATATGTGACAGTCCACCATGAAAAACCGAGAAATTGTTGTATAAATTACAGAAAGCACTATGGCAGTCATGGCGATCTTTAGTGAACCTTACACTTTCTGTAATGAGTGGAAAATTGATTTTTGTATTTCATCTTCTTTCTTTTGAACATGGTAGGCTTATCTGATGAAATGTTACTTTTGCAGCCACTGTAACAATTGTGATACAATTGGTACAGCTCAGCCAACTCCAAATATAAGTGAAATTTAAATTCAACTTTAAATTGTGATTGCTGTTTGCTTTACATTGTTTATGTGCACTGGGATAATACTTCCAGATAATTTGGTGCTTGAGAAATACTTGGTATCAGAACTTTTTTTTTCCAGTGACAAAGGCTGAAGAATTCAATATTAATTTTGGCCTGTTATCTGTATACAGTATAGGTTGTGGGGTTCGGTTTTTGTTAGTTTGTTTGTTTTCTTTGAAAAACATCCTAAGTGTCTGAGTGTATGTGTGAGTGGTCTTGCATAGTTTCTGAAGCTGTAGTTTCATTTTATCAAACTTTTGAAATAGGCCTGAAGTTCCTCTCTGGATGATGGCGAATAATCAGAACGTGTGCTTCCCTCCCTCTCTCCCAGTTCTCTCCTGCTTTCAGGCTTCATCCTCAGGCAGGAGGTGTGAGGATTTTTACAAGACAGCTGTGCTGTCAGATTTGGCTGACCTTGTATGGCTGCCAGACCCCTCCAGCTGCTCTCTGACATCTCCCCCTGACCCACCCCAGCAAGATGGGGGACAAAATCAGGTAAGAAAGCTTGCAGGTTGAGATAAAGGCAGGCATGTTACTTACCAGTTATTGCCACAGGCAAAACTTACCTGACTTGGGGCAAATTAATTTATTGCCAGGATGGTAGAAACAAAGACAAAAATCATAGAGCACTTTCCCTCTCCAGTTTGTCCCAGGCTTGATCTCATTCCCAGCCTCTCTGCCTCCCTGGACCTGCGAGGCACAGGGAGCAGTGGGAATGGGAGGTTGTTGGGCTGCAGGGCAGGCTCTGCTGGGGCCTGGGACAACTCCTCCATCCTCCTTGGGGCTGCAGGGCTTTTCTCACGTATTTTGCCTCACTGACCAGTGGCATTTTGCCCTTTATTAAATATACTTTGCCTAAGGCACTACCAGCTCCCACACAGGTGGAACCCAGAGAGGGCCACCCCCAGCTCTCCCCAGAGTGGTTCCTGCAGCCCCAGGACCAGCACTGGGGCATGGGCAACCCAGGACAGTAGTTGATGATAACTTTTTTTTCCCCTTTTTCCCCTTTTCCCCTTTTTTTTCCGTTTTTTTTTTTTTGTTGTTGTTGTTGTTGTTGGGTTTTTTTTGTTTGGTTGGTTTGTTTTGTTTTGTTTTGTTTTTTTTAAACAAGACTTCCCCATTGATTTCCTCTCTGGCTGTACCCTGGAAGATAGCTTTGACTGATGCAGTTGGCTTCTGTTTCCAGTGCCATTCCTTGGCACCAGGTCCTCCTCCACACTTGTGGCAGCAGGTCAGACGGTTGCACAGGGTGTTATGAAGCCTGTCTTGACTTTCTTCATTCACAAGCTGTGAAACTAACAGGAGGTTTGCAAAAACACTTATGTACCCCCTTATATGCTAGGAATAATATGGAGTATTTTAATGGGCTAAGTCTCAAACATGAAGAATCACCAGCTGTGAAGACAAGTGTGCAATTCAGTGCATCCTTTGGGCTGTGGGAAAGAAAGGACAATACGCAATACTGGTTTCCTTCAGTGGCTTCAAGTGTTTTAGCCTGTTGTTATTTTTGAGGCGTTAATTGCTCCTAATATTCTCTTATCTGTCTATAAATCTTTCCAAAAACTTGTCTAAGCATTTATAAAAATGGCGATACACAGAAAATACAGATTACAGGCTTCAGAGCAGTGACACTCAGCTTTCCACAAAGGGCAGGTATATCATCATATCATACATTAGACATCTGGGGAAGCTGAGGCTTGCAGATAAAATGAGAGAGCAAGTATGTAGCTGGGGTAGGTGCTATCCTGAATTAGACTTGATCTGCTTAGTACTTTCATGTTAATGAAGTTAGGAGCTGTTTGGTATTCCTCTGTAATCTAACAAAGCATCAATATTTTCAGTGACAAATGGGTGGTGATTACCTGGTGAAGATTGATTACAGGCTTTAAATTTGCTGGACTGAAGCTTGTGTTCATGTCCCCTCTCTAATAATCATTCAATTTACTCAAATCTACTCTAATTTTAGGTCTACCATACCAGTGTTTCCACTTGCCGGTGACAGTTAAATCCTCATTGATATTGGTTGAGCCATTTGGACAATGTGGTGCAAGAAGAATGATGGATGGCTTTAATTTGATATTCGTAGACTGTCTTTGATGTTGCTCCTGCACCACTGAAAACTTGCTACAGAATTAAATTAATGCTGTATCTGCTTTTGTGTTTGTATCCCAATAGCCAGCGGGCATGTAAGCCTGCATTAAAAAAATAAACAGAAACTTCTTTCTACTGTGGTATTGAGGGATGGGGGTGGATTTCAAACTCTCGATTAGAATGACAATGCTGATAGTCAAGATCTCAGTTTTTCTCTTTTAGCTGCATCAGTTGCATGTTTTTCTAGGAGGTAAGAATATTATATTTGTGCACATAGATATATTAGTATTGCTGAGAAAGGAAGTAATCTTTTGAGAGAAATGTTTCCTTTTTTGCAGAGGTCCTAAAATTTCCTATATTGCAAGAAAGAGATGAAATAAAAGTGGGGGGGAATACATACATGTAATTACATGTTCTTTACTTCATAGTGGTTTTGTCTTTCATATCAGCAACTTGAACTTCATCAGTCCTGAACTCTGAATTCTTAAATAATGCCTTTATTGATCTGAAAGAATGCATGAACTTTTCTTTCACAGGACTGCTCCTGTGAGCAAGGGTTACATCCCTGTGTAAACAAACATGGCAGGATGTCTACATCTCTTGGGGCTTCTTGACACAGATGAGGGGACTGTTACCAAGTACAATGAGAAATTCCAGTAACTTACTAAAAAGGACGCCAACTTGTTAAGGATGGTGGTTTGTAATCACACCTGTCAGGAATGACTGTTTAGTGATGATTACAGAACATGCTTTTCTATTTATTTTTTAATACACCATTCTGACTGAGATTTTTTGTTTTGACATATATGGTGACATGGAAGGGGTGCAGGTGAAGGACAGTGGATAAGCCTGCTGCTCCATAGGAAATAGCAGGAGGTGTTTTTCTTTCTTTCCTTTCATTTTCCTTGTGTCCTCTTCTGCTTGCTAAACTACTTCGCTTTTCTCTCTTTACTGGGGCAGTATTACTCCAGGAGTACAGAGACTTTCTGAGGCAGGAAAGAAACCATTTCTGGATTTTTTCTTGGACCATCAGATGGCCAGCAAATATATACAGCCTGTGTGTGGTCTTAATGGTGGACTGATCTCATCTGGCCTGCTTGGTAAATTCTATGTCCTTATCAGAGGTCTCCTGAAAGGTGAAGTGCTTGAGGTAGCATTGTTTAACTCACAAACCTTTTTGTAATCCTTTTGATACCCTTGGTAATTGTTTAATCACTCACCTATCCCCTTTGCTAATGCCTAAATCCTGAGATGCATAATATAAACAAAAAGTGTTTTCTCGAGGATCTAATAGGAACAATTTTCATATCAAAATATCTTAATTAAACTCATTTTTGTGAAATTTCTGTCAGCTTGTAATTGTGAAGATGAAAATATTTGCTACGTTACACACAGAAATAAATCTGTTTCAAGCCTCTGATGCTGAAGTAATTGAATTCTCATTTTAAGCAAAGATTAGAGTAATGGCAGAGGTGCATATTTGCAGTTTGTTGCTCTGGGAGAAAAACCAAACTTAATATACCAATTAATACCTGATCTGAAATCTGCTCAGATCTGTGAGTACCCTTCTAGTGACTTGAATGGTCTTTGGATCAAGCCCTAGTGCACAAATTATAAATATTGTAGCTAGGCCATTTTATTCAAGAAATGCACCAAGCTTGAGACAGTTCAATTTTCTAACATATGCCCTTTTATGATCCTCAAATAGTAACATACTCATTGACCTAAGTTCAGACTACTTCACTCTGCAAAGGCCAAAAGATATTGCAGGACCTATCAACATCTGCACTAACCTGTTTGCTCAGTTTAAATGACTGGACTTCAATCCAGTCAATTGCCTCAATAGATCCATATCAAGAGAGAAGAGAAAATGAATTTTGCACTGTTGAGGTAAGAGTAGTATTTACAAGATTCAATGAGATCGTTCCAAACCTTAACCTTTCTTTTGGATGCTAAAATACACTGGGATGACAGGGTGTGCTCTTTGGGGTGGTTTTTGTTGCATACCTTGTCTGCAGGTCTAGTTAAATGTATTCCTGTATCCCACAAAAGTAATTGTTTTTTTTAATGTTCAAGGTAGGCAATTATTGAAATACTTGTCACTTCATAGTTCATGTGGTCTCACACTGACAGTGTTATAGGAGTTAGACTCATTGGAGCTGTCCAAAATGTTGTTTTTTTCTTTATTTCACTAGGTATCTGAGAAGATTGCCTGTAGGAGGGAATCACCGAATCTCTATTGAGTATCTGCGTTGGAGGAATTTTAACTCTCCTCCTCTTGGCTCCTCTTTCCTCCCAGCAGAGCTAAGCTATGGCACAGAATAAACCTCTAAGTGGCTGTTCAGCATCTGGGGAAGTTAAATCCCTCTGACTTGGACACCAAAAGATTTTGCAAGAAAATTGCACACACTTGGCATTCAAACAATTTAACTGGTTTTGCTGGTTTTAATCACTGTGAACCAAAAAAAAAATCTCTATTCTAAACTTGATTTTCAAGTGACTTGGTTTCAGGAAGGAAGCCATAAGGGAAAGTACATTTCATGGAAATATTCACAGCTGTATGTTGAATAAGGCTCTTTTTTTATGACAGTATGAGTCCAGACAGATTTAGACACTCTGTATCTTTTGGTACATGAATTCCAAAGAAGAAAAAAATATATTTTTTAATAGTTTTGGGATTTGTACGGATGTTTTCTGGAGACGTGTATGTTCCAGTATTTGCTCTGAAACCTTAGAAAAGAATAGTGCTCAACCCATTAAATACCTGCACTGCATTTAGCTCTATGTGATATGATAGCAATCACAATTAATAGGTGGAATAGTGCATTTATATTATGGGTGAACAGCCCAAGTGCTGGGTGCTCTGGCACTGAACCAGCAGAGCATTTGGGTGCCTGCTTAACTTCAGGAAAAATGGACTTGGGTTTTCTTTTAATGAAATCACCTTCCATGGTGCAAGTTCAGAGCTGGTTTGAATTATCCCAGTAAAGATGCAAGGTTTGTGTGGTGGGGTTTGTTTTTGTTTTTTGGGGTTTTGCGGGGGTAGGGGTGGGGGTTTTTTTGGTTTGGTGTGGGCTTTTGTGTGTGTGTGTGTTTTTTGTTTCGTTGATTTTTTTTTTTTGTTTGTTTGGTTGGTTTGGGTTTTTTTATTTTGTGTGTGTGTGTGAACTTTAAAAGCTAAAATCCGTGGGCAAGACTACTCATGTCCTTAATGCACATGGAAACCCTTAATTTGCTAATGCCAGAGTTCTCACTATCTTGCCTGAATGAACCCATTGTGAGGACTGAGGATCCCTAAGAAGAGAACTGGAATCTCTGCTATTTTTGATTTAAAATAACTGATTTGGTATAGCTACTCGGACTGGATTAATATGCTATTGCATGCTTTTGTTATACATTTATTTTAAAATGTTTTATGAACTTGAAATAATGCACTCATTTCTGGCATCCAGCATGATTTGCTCTACTTAATCTATTTTGCTTCTCTTCCTTTCCCCCTATCTATTTTCAGATTGACTTTGTCCATTTTTTTAATAACTATTTTTAGAGATGAATGTCCTTTGTGGTGTATTTTTAATCATGCTGAGTTGCTATATTATGGTAAAGTCTTATTAACAACTGACATGAACTGAGAATAGTTCATTGTACTGGGCAGTAGAGTGCAATAACTTATGAATTCTTAAAATAACTGGCTTTTTGATTTCTCATTTTCTACTTCTGAGAGAGATTGGAATAAAAAAATTAGGACTTTAAATCCCTCCTGTTATAACATCATAAAATCCTTAGGTTATCTGAATTTCATAATTAGCATGGCATGATAAAGGAAAGGGAGGGGGAAATTCCTACTACTTGTCCTAGCCCTCTTCCACTTCCATTTGTGAGTCAACTGCACTTAGGGTTGAATAGTCTGGAATCTGGATGGTTATCTAGTGGATACAAGGTGCCCTGCAGCAGATGCATCACTGAATCCTGTACCTAGGGAAGTGCACAGGAGACCTTAGTGTGTTGTCCCTACTGCTTGCTGGACAGGAAAGAAGATAAAGATGACCTTTATGGGGAAGCTAAATGTTTCCCATAAGCTGCTGGCTGACCTCAGTCTACGCAGGGACAGACTGGAGTCAGAAGCCTCACTGCTGCATTATGTCACTCCCGAATACTTCATGTTTTCTAGCACAAATGTCAGTGAGGAAAAAACCAAACTATCCTCTGTTTCAGGACTATCTAGAGGTTTATGGCTATGAGAAAGCATCAAAGTTAACCTTCACCTTCATTCCATACCCTCCTAACGCTAATGGCAATCATATTGGCTACTTGAACTGAGCAATTAAAATTAGGATGCCTCACAAAGCACACTGAAAACTTGTTTTTGTGGTTCTGAATTCAGGGAGCTGATTTTCCTGGGCAAGGAAGAGTTATAGTGAAGCTGCCTAGGCAGAGTGAATCTCCTGTGGGCAGGGGTGCTAAAGCGAAATAAAGACCTCTAGCTCCTTCTGTCAGTGCTGCATGGGGACTTTCCATCCTGGATGTCACATGTGAAGTGCCGTGGTATTTGATCTGGTGTCTCAGGCTGTACAAACCAGCATTACTACAGCTGTTGCCACCATTCCACTTTCATTTCCAAGAGATTTTCAAAATTATGTGTCTAAAGAAAAGTATCAGGTGAAAAACATTCTTTATCCCTTTTCCATTCCTGTTTCCATACCAGAGAGGCTGGTTTTATCTTGCTCTCTTAGTTGTGCTATTAGCTTGGTCTAATCCCTCTCTGTTATCAAGCTGCCCTTTTCTGTACAGATTGGCTTGATTAGTTTTCAACTCAAGAGGTATTATAGGTATGGGTATGAAGGAAAACTGGGGCCTGTGAGAAGGATTAAGGAACTGAGAAGGCTGTGTCCTCCTCCTCAGTCCCAGAGTGATGGGGAAGACAAATGCTCACTGGACCTCTGCAGCAAGCTTCACTGTTATTTTCACTAAGACAAAATGTTAAGATTTTATAATCTTCTTATAGAAGTTTATCTACCACACAGCATGCTTATGCATGGTGTGATGAGATAAGTGCCATGTGTGAGGAAGGTGTGTAGATTTTGAATTTGGAACCTGAAGAACTGTGCTGTGATATGAGGTTGGACAGAGTTTATTTGCATAAATCCTTCTTTCTTTTATTGCCTTGTAGTTTGAGTGAAGAAGTATGAATTTGATAGGTTGTGGCCTAGAGGGTAAATATCAAAAACTGGCCTGTGATTTAATACTCAAAATGTAGGGGAAGTGCTTAATTTGAACTACTTAGATATGATTTGCTGTTTTTATCAAAAAAAATCCAGTGTGATTAATTTGCATTTAGTGATGAAAAAAGCTTAAACTGAACTATCAAGTGACCTTCACTTTAATACTTCAATCTTCCACCTTCATGCCTTTGGTGAGGGGAGCTTGCTGTGGGATGGCTTGGTGAAGGTACTGATATTCTCTTGCATTGATTCACAGGTCGCTCTAGCAACTGAGCCTATTCATCCAGCTCCAGATCACTATGTGGTTTTCTCCTGTTCAGTTCAGAATGAGTGTGCAGATTAAACCAGTCAATCAGATCCATATGTTTAACCACACTGGCTGGCTTCAGGAGTTTTGTTGGCCTATCTGGTCAGTTTTCAGCTCTATGAATGCAAAGCAGTTGGAGCCTGCTGATGAAAGCCTCTCTGATAAAATGTGCTTGTGCTTTTCCAAGACATTTGGTTGAAAACTACCTGAAGACCTTTCTTTGCTACTCTGATTTATTATTTCCCAGTAATTCTCCCAAAGAGTATCATCACTTTACAGATCTGGAATAAAAACAGCTGAGCTCTCTGCTTTCACTGGAGGAATGTTTACAAAAAGAGCTGGAGTAATTCAGTGCAACAACTGGCAAAGCCAACTCCAGGAATGACCCCAGTAGGGTTCTTTTAACTGGGTTCTGCTACATGCTGCTGCATTTGAATTATTCACCAGCTTACACTTATGAATAAAATACGTGCCTCGGGAAATCCAGCTGCTATGTGCTGTTATGCCATCTTCTCTCCTTTTCTTCTCCTCTCCTCCCCCAACATCAAGTCTACATTCATGTTTTCTGCATTTCCAGGCTAGGACTGATGCCATGATGATTTTTTGCTTTTTCATACACCCCTCTTATATACCCTTTCATGTACCCTTTTATACAGCTTTTATGTTGCCTTAGTGCTTTTAGCCCACATACTTGTAATTCCCCAAGTCTGATAACTAGCTTAGACCCAAAGTTCCTTAAGCCAAGAGACAAAACATCTTGGAAGCCTCGCAGTTGGGGGTCAGAAAGCCCCAGACACCAAGGTCCACTCCAGAACACATTCTGTAAACCAAGATAGGCCCATCCAGGGGGAACATTCCTCAGGACAGGGCTTCTCTCGAGCCTCTCACTGGGGAATCTGTGATAGATATGCTGATGTGCAAGGTCTCTAACTGTACACGTGAATCATCGTGTGTGTGCATTCTTCGGGGTGTGCATTCTAAAGGGGAGGGTGCATTTTGTCCGGGGGGGGCACTCTCGGGTGTGCATTTGGGGGGTGCATTTTCGGAGGTGCATTTTCGGTGTGCATCCTCGGGTGCATTTCAGTGCATTCTACCTGGATGTGGTGCACCTGAGGATCCTGAAATAAATACCAAGGTAAAACCCTTTTTTCCCCCTCTAACCATGTTTGGCTTTTAATTCTAAGCCCAGGGAAAGGCAACAGGACAAATCTTGTGATTAAGTAATAAGATTCCAGGGAATATCTGCTATACTTAAGCCCATTTGGAAATGCAGCCATGCTTATTCAGCTTTTCACTAATAACTGTGATTTTCTAAGTAAGGATTTTCTGCATATTGCAGAGCACACTTCACATAAGCTGCCTGTGCCCCTTCACCTTAATGGTGGGTGCTGCTGTTGCTGCTGCAGGAAAGGTGAACGTTTAGGCTTTTAATATGCTGTCAACTTCCATTCTCAGTACATGGTGTGTTCTGGAAATATTTTGGTAATCTGTTAAAATACTATTAATTGTCTTAAAATGTTGCATGAAACATGATGTTCACTGAAAAAAACCACTACTGCTCTCACCTGAACCCATAACCTCCCAAAATGAAATTCAAATAAGAGGTACAATCCCACACCTGCAGCTGTCCCTGCCTTTCATCTGTCCTTGACTTTAAATGTGTCTCATCTGTCTCTACACCTTTACTGATTGACTGAAATCTTTTTGGTTACTTAATTGTCATAAAGGTTTGAATTAGATCACAAAACTATTTTTTCCCCATTTAAAGGATTTAATTTTTATAGAAGGGGAAAAACAGTACATTAACCTCTTAATGAAACCTGCAATCTTGTTTATTTTTTCCCTCCCTCAACAAGAAATGCAGCTGATTTATTTGATAAAACGCTCATTGGATTTTACAAATGTCATTATCACTGGACTCTAAACAGATGCTGGTTCAGTAATTGTGTCTGCTACTGCATTCATTTACACAGGACCCAGATATCAAGGAGTTGCAACAGCCTGAAACCAAATGTAGCCCTTCATTAGGCTTTTGAGTCTTGGTGAAAGGTCTTGGGTGATCCAAGCTTTAGGGGTGAGCCTTGTAAGAGTATTGTAGCACTAATAATCATAATTACAATAAAGATACTAATGACCTAATCAAAGGATAACTCTGACATGCTCAAATTCAAGATTCTATTAAAGGCTTTGTTGTGTATATAAGACCTGACAGTGTGTTTCTACACAACCCTTTGTCTCAAAGGTTGCAAAGCACAGGGCAAAGCCTGGAATGTTGGGAGGAGCTAATGATCTGGCAACAGTCTTCTCTAGGGTTTCTTTCATGGAAGTTCTTTTGAGAGTAATGCCCATGTAATTGCACTTCCAGACTAACTGAAACATGCTAGGGAGCAGTAGCATCAATAGTTTATGGATCTGCAGGGTAACTACTGCTTTCTGTCCCTCCTGTGTTGGGATTGAAATCCCTTTTCAGGTTAGGCAGTGAAGGACTGCAGCCACCAGGTTCATTGAAGGGCTTACACTGGTCATTTGCTGGTGACTACTCTGGGATGGAGAAAAACAAATGTGGGGGAGCAAGTCCAAAGCAAATTTCTAAGATACTTTTCCTCATTCTATTCCCATTTTGAATTTGGTTTTAGACTTTTCATGCATCTTTTATAGTAAGGAGTTCATAAAGAATGGAATACTGGTGAGGAAGAAACCTCTCGTTACAAAGGGGTCCGATACCATTGCAATGTGCCCTTCATGTTTTGTCTAATAGTAGAGCACAGTGTAATGGCAGGTTTTCTTGTGGAAAAGAGAAACTTGAATGATCAGCAATATATTTTTGTTTTTCTTAAAATGGTTTCCTCTTCTTAGTATCCATAGAGAGCTTTTTCAATCAAATATTATCGACAGCAAAAACATTATCTAGTGGATAGACAGATGGCAGGATGATAATTGTTTAGAGAGACAGATGGTAGTTTCTTGTACCCACTTTCTAGTTTCTGTGTTTTTAAAGCTCAGCAGTTGCATTGTGCAGCATTCGTGGTGTCATAAAATACCAGCCACTTTAAATAACTGGGAACCAGGCTTTTGAGTGATTTGTTTAAAAGGAGCCAGTCCTATTTAAAACATGATCAGCTGAGGATGTCTAGATATTTGACAAAGCAGATTGTAATTTAGAGAAATTGTGCCTAACTTGATGCTTATATTCTCAGCAAATGCAGAACCCTTCTGCCTCCTTTCTGCCAGAAATAAAAAGTCTGAAATTGTAAAGAGGAATACTTCTTTTCTTAAAAAAAAAAAGAAGTCTAATTTGGCACTAAGGAGAGGGCACCATAAGAATAAAAATAATGTATGTGTTGGAGTGAGCTGCCACAGATATTTGTAGAGACATGCCTGGAATTCCAAGTTAGTTTCTCCCACTGTAAAAGTGATTAGATCTACAACATAAAGTATCTTATACATAAATGGCTTATAGTGAAAAAACAAATATTTAGTTGCCCTGTGAATCTGAGGTGACCTGTAACACCTTTATTCTTTTCTACAAAGACTAAAATCTTTTCAGGACTAATTTTGTGAAACACATAGGGATGATTCAAGCTGAATTCTGCATGGTTTAACAAATCTTTTTTCTCCATCTCGTTCTTTTAACCTGTATAAAGGGAAAGGAGAGACACCTGTTCAACAGGTTTGCTTTCCAAAGTTAGGTTGATGGGGCCAGCTTTCAGTATGACTGATGAAGCCCTCATCTCAAAGGGGATCAAGATCAAAGGGGAACCACATCATCAGATTGTGGTTTCTGGTGGGCTTTTAGCCTCCACAGAGTTCTACTTCATGTAGTACATTGAAATATTTGCAGGCTTTCTGGGGTTGGAGGCTTTCATCTGAGGGTGTACTACAGGGATTCTTGTCTTTGCTCTGATACTTACTGTTTGTATAAATGTCTTGGGGTGATTTTATGATAATACTGTATTTCCCTATCGTCTGCTTATTGCCCAGAAATGGGTCCCAGAGCTTTAAGCTGGGTGTAGGAGGTGGCGGGGAGAGAAGCCAAGTGAATTCTTCAGCGTGGTTTGTGTTCAAGGACACACACACCCTCCCCCGCGTTCTCACCGCTGCGGAGCCGAGGGAGCACCTTCCTGCTTTTAGCTGGCCTGTTAGCTAAACACGAGGCACTAAATTCTTCCAGGGACTCCGGCTTCTTCTTCTTTTTCCTCTACTTCTTCTTCTGGAACTGTTCAGCTTTGCTCTGGTCCGAAACACCAGAACACCACCAGGAGTCCCACGCCAGAGCCCAGAGGAGAGGCCCCGGGACCCTGCACCCTGGCTCCAAAGGACCTCGGGAGAAGCCGAGCAGGACTCTAAAAAAATCTACCATCTTTCTCTACAATGAGAAGGTTTATTATCTAACATTATTCTTTTATTTTTTCACATATGCCCATGTGCACCCTGCTTGTTACACAAACAGGTTTTTTTCACTTTCCTCCAAGAAATTATTTTCCAACCTGTAGGGGAGGGGCTGCTGAAACCTGCCCTCCATTAGAGGAGACGTTCATCTCAGGACATTTCCTCCTAATTTGTCTAAATGGAGACAAAATTGTGTTTATACAATATCATTTATTGTGTATGAAACAAGTCTATAATGTTATCTCTACAGTAACTTTTGACATAGCAATAGCCGTAGGCGAGGTGGCTGCATTCCCAGTAACAATCCTGTGGCTTCAGGGGTGATGCTCTGCTTGGGTGGGGGAAAAAATTAAGCACTTGTACATTCAGTAGTCAGTCTTTGGGATGCTATGCCATAAGGAACTGTACAGTCCAGGATAGTAATTTAAAATGTGAAAGCAGTTGAAATCATAGTCTCAGTGTTTAAAAAAACCCCTTTGTATATCTGTGCTTTGTCATCTAATCACTTGCTAAATGATTTTCAACGCTAGAACCACAGAACAGTCAGAGTTGGAAGGGACTCAGAGGGATCATCGAGTCCAGCTCTTAAGTGAATGGCATATACAGGGATCAAACCCACAACCTTGGTGTTAGTAGCACCATTCTCTGACCAACTGAGCTGATTTCAGGGTCATTTTATATAGGATGTATGGAGGAAAATACAGATTTTAAATCTGCATTTAGAGAAATGGATGAAAACTGAATTTTCAGCCAGTAGACACAGACCTGCCCAGTTCTGAGACTAAGTGCTATCTAATCTGGGAAATGAAAAGTGTGCTGTGTGTGCAACACTAGGCAAACCAGACAGGCCAGTTTATTTATTTATTTATTTTTAATCTTGCGTAATCACAAGGAACTACTTGTGAGCAGTCTGAAATATCAGAATTATTTGAAAGAGATGTTTTGCAAATAACTGAATAAGGAGCGCATGTGGAAACTGCCAAGTGTTGTTGGATAATTTGCAAACAGGAGGAGGCTAAACTCATTAAGTAAATGATTCACTACATATTAGCTCAGTTTTCCTTTGGAGCTTTGAAGCTTGTTGGAGCTGAGAATCAGTTTTGTTGGTTTTTGTTAAACTTTTTTTTCTTGTTTTCCATGCTGTGATCATATTGTTTGAGCCATTAGTGTGAAGGCAATAGTAGACTTACTGTAGAGTTAAAACTCTTAAGGAGCATCACTGTCTTCATGAACACACTTGAAACACCCTGCAACTGCTAGGAGGCTGAATGGTGTGGAATTTTCCCTTTTAAAATTGTAGTATTCTGATCAACATGAGTCTTGCCCACCTGGATGTTTTCTATGCATGATCAAAACAACTGAAGTTGTGGGGGGCTAATTTTACTTTATTTTAATTTTTTAAGGAGAGTCATTGGTACAACTTTGTCATCAGTTTCTGTGAGGCTCAGGCTTCTGCTTCCTCAGACTCCAGTGGGCAGAGTGGTGCCAGTGCTGGGCACCGTGTCCAAGTGCTGCTTTGCAGTCAGCAGGCTGAGTCCCTCTTTGCTGTGTGCACTGATGAGACTGGCAAATTCAATCTGAGCCTGCTTGGGCTGTCATGCAGTTGAGGCTCTCCAGTGGTCTTGTCCTTCATTTCCACTGCTCCAGTTAGCTTAATGGTTTTCCTTAACTGCTTCTGAATTCTTTCATGATAGCAGATATATAGCCAGTGTCATCTGACAGATTTTTAGGCATCTTTGTTGTAAACATGTAAGTATTCATTTAATGCTTGAATTGCTTTACCATCCTCTGTGGCTGTATTTCTCATTCCTTTCTGAAATGATCTTTCTTCATCCTTGGCTGAGTTCCCTTCTATACTTTGAGAAAAAGCTTCTTGATATCTAACACTGCCAGCTATACTTCCAAATTTATTTCAGATTCTTTCCTGACTCCTGTGTCTTTTTTGTAAAGTTTTTCTTCTTGCTCTCTGTTGTCTTGATTCACATTTTTTGTATGGCATGTTTATTTTAAACTTAGCTGGTCTTCATAAAGTCTTTGTAAAGACTTCCAGTTCCTCATTAAGGCTTAAAAAGATTTCTTGAAAAATCACAAATGGCTGCTAAAGTTGGTTGTTCCCTGGCCTAGAGAGGAGAGCTGAGCTAAAAATATCTCAGTTTCCTCCCCATTTCTCCCCCGAATGACAACATAACCACCAACAAAACCAGGATTTCTTTGGCAGCTGGCATTTATTTCTGTGCAGTAAAGGAAAAAATCCAGTTAATTCAGAGCAGCTGATTGGGAAAGTGTCAGACGTTGGACTGAAGAGCCTTGGCTGCAAAGGCATTGGTCAGTGCTGTGTCCTGCCCATGTTACACCAACCCACCACACTCCAGTCGTGGTGCTGAAGGTGGGATCTGGGCTATGGGGGCCTTTCCCAATGATGGTGTGTTTGATGTGCTCTTTTCAGTGGCCATGCAGTAACTCATCCAGAAACAGAAGTATTATTGTTTGTAGGCAGAACAGGCAGTATCTTATAGCAGCAGACTTGCGGAGGAGTTGTCGTGGTGACTCTGAATCTTTACAAGTGCGAGTCATGAGATGTGGGGAGAGATTAGGACGGAACTGAGCTGCGGGCTGTGGGATGCGCCTCCAGAACTCCATGACAGGACAAAGAAGCTTGTCTCCGCCTGACCTTGGGGGAGGAGGTGCTGCACGGCAGAGCCCTGTGGGGAGGAGCCTGCCAGAAGCTGCCCGACGGGGGGGCAGCGCGTGCTCACCCCCAGGTAAGGACATGACCCGAGTGTGTCACTGGCAATGGGTGATAGGTCCCTCAGTGAAAAATACCATATAAGGAAATACTGGGTCTCAAAGAAGCGTATAAAACCAGCTCATGTCTGTCAATAAATGTCTCAGATTCCCTGGTGGTCTGAGTCTGTGCCTTAGTCATTACGTCAATGAGACAAAATAATGTAGTGATAGAGTTCTAAAACTCCTGTGAGCAGGAAAGCCTGGTCCTTTGAATGCAGTGGTGAAACATACCCTTTGCAGAGACTGAAACTGAAAAAACATGTGTGATTATTTCCTTATTAATAGGAATGGTATTGTTATGAGGGATTCGGCTTTCATAGGCCAGTTATGCAAATAAGTTACAGTTAATGCAATATGAAGTTAAAATGGTTGTAAGTTAATAAAGTGTTCGGGTGTATGGAAGGCAATACATGGTTTTGATCACTAGGTGGTGGTACAACAGAGACCCTATGGATTAAAGAGAAGAACCTCCCAGAAAAGTCACATCAGAAGCGGAGTCAGCACCCTGAACTGTAACTGGACAGTGAGCCACCAATGAGATTGGTCAGGAACACTTCTTGTTATAGGCCAATGAGAGCGCAGGAAACTGTTGTGGTGCGGTTCCTTGTTCTCAGTTATGTTAAATGTATTTGATATTGTTTGGTTTATTCCACTCCCCCTCTCAAATAAAAATGGTTTTCCCCTCTCCTCCTCCTATCCCTCCCCCTTCTACATAAAGTCATGCCCTGCCTCTAAGTTCCTATCCAACACCCAAACCCCTCCCCTTTTTCCAGAATGTGCTATGTCAATCCCCCAAGTCCTACCCCTGGACCCTGTAAATCCTATAACATCCACTCCTTTTATTCTGGAATCTTCATTTGTACTCGACGCACCATTTGTTCCCCCACATGTCATTTATCTGTATGTGTTTCCATTGGTTGCTCTGTATGGTGCTCTCTCCCACTACTCCTCCCATGACCCACTCCTATTGGTTGTTCCCTTTCCCCACCCCCTGTTTCCACCCCCCTTTATAAGCCGGTGCACACTGTATTCTTCGGTTCAGTCCCTCCGGACCTTGGTTTGGGAAATAAGCCGCTCTTCCTGAATGTTGTCTGTGGTGGCTGGACTCTCCCTCTCCCCTTCACCTTCGAGCCTTGCTGTGTTCTTTGCATGTTGCTTGGAGCCCTGTCGGCTCCGGATCTGCCTGCGCCCTTCGGCTTGTCGGGCAAGGGTGGACCTCGTCTTACGGCGTGTCCTGCTTCATGAGCTAGCCGGGGACATCGCCCGTGGTGGCGGAAGCGCGGGACCACCACAGGAAACGGTCCAGTCAGAAGCCTAAAAAGCGAGCATCCTGACTGGTGCATTTCTGATCCCCTGCATGGTTATAAAAGGACTCCTCTGGGGGGGGTGGAGGCTTCCTGTGGTTTCCAGCCAAGGGAGTGCCCAGTACCACGTGTGGTGCTGTTATTCTTTTGTTCTCTGGCTTGTCGTGCGGGGCCTGGGCTTACCCGAGGTCCTCATCCCCAGTTGCCATTTTTAATAAACGAGTTGACCTTTTCCAAGGTTTTTGGCCATGTTCATAACAGTATGATTTATCAGGCTATTCAAAAATCTGTTGTGCACATAGAAAACTATTCTTTCTAAATTAAAAAAAAATTTACTCTGGCCTTACAAATTTCCCCAATCACATCCCTCTGCCTAAACCTGCTGCCTGTATGAAAGTGGTGATTTCTGTTAGCTTTCAAAAGTTACGCAAAACACACTTCAAAAATAGGATGGCTGAGTGTCAGATTATCAGAAAATGTTTGCTTCTTCATAATACTTTGACTTTCCCCCTCCCCACCCCGGCCACCTTCCCATTAATCTATACTACTGTGGAACAAATGTTTGCATTAATTGTGCCAACTTCTGAATTAGCAATAGATGAATCTCTAGCGGCTTAAAAATTTGCTTAAGTAAACAACCAATGAATCACACATTCCTCTAGGGTTTTCTGAAAGTAAACAACAACTTTTTTCCCAGTGTGAAATAGGACATTTCTGTTTTAAAGATAGGCTTTCTGCTTCAGGCTGGAGATAGACTTAGCTTTCCTAATGACAAAACACACTTTTTTAGAATTCTAAAAAGGCAGATTTCTAAGCTTGAAGAAATCATGCTTTTAATAACTTGGAAATAGGCTGCCCTTTCTGCTTGTACATTGCTTTACCTTGGATTGGCTTGAGTTTGAATGTGGAATCAGGCCAAGTGTAACAAAGGAACTGGCGTTGGATAAAATGTCATGGTCTCCTCAGCATGTCCACTGTTGTGTTGTCCTCTTTGTGGTGCTGTAATGTGACGATAAGAATGATTAGTCTTTCTTTCTAGCAGGGCACCTCAAAAACTAAAACCAATTTTGGATTATAGAACTGGATCATTTCAAGAGATTTTCTAGGCCTTGTGTGAACTGAATGTTCTCAGTATGCCAGGTTGTGGGTTCTTTTCCTAGCACCGCATTAGTCACATCATTTGGCAGCAGAATACTTATTAAACAGACTATTTTCATCAATTATCTCTGTTTTTCACATGTGTCATAAAACTTAGTAGCTTTTCTGCTGCATGTTGCAATGAAACAAGTGGTGTTCAGGTGAATAGAAACTATCCCACTTTTGTTCCTAATGAAAGATGTGGACTGAGGCTTGTGCTGAAAGCTGCAGCAGTAAATGACTGTCACTTGCTTTGCTTCAGTCCATACAATTTTACTCTCTCTAGTTCGAGTTAAAGTGGAGAACTACTCTGTTAGTGGTAAGGACAACCTTTCTTTGAATATTTATTTTAATGAAGAAACAGACATGCTTTAGCGTTGATGTCAAGATGTTATATGGAACAAATGGCATATTCAAGGTAAAAGCACTTCTGCATCTACATTTTTCTTATTCACATGCATTTAATAATGAAAACAAAATTAAATATTCTGAACAAAGTGTAATGTTGTTCTTGCCCAGGAGATCTCAGGTGAAGGCGTGTGTGTGAGTGAAGCCCTCTTTAAAGGCAGAGATCCTTTTGTAAAGCAATAAATTACTCAAAGCCCTTATTTTTTAAATTTTGTGCTTGACTAACCAACTGACATTTTTAAAGCTTTTACAAAACATCTTTTTTAGGGATTGTGACATTCAAGCCACTTGTGCTTTTTTCTGCTTCTTAGCCATTATGTAATTATGCTTAACAGAGGTCATACAACCAGGTAGGAAAGCATGTTAGCTGAGTAGGTGAACTGTATTGACACAGACTGGAGAGCTGACACTTGGCCTGATGTCAAATATTAAACCAGTGGGATAGGCAGGGGTGAAATGCTTAATAGTCTTGGCACAGAAGAATTCAACCAGCAAGTAGTTTAAATTTTTCTGGTAAACAGAAGTCATATGTAACATAAAAAGGCTTATCATAAACTGAACACTTCATTAACTTAAAGCCTAAATTAAATTTTAGGTGAGAGTGAAAGCTTATAGGAAAAATTAACAAAATGACAACAATGAAAAAAAAAAACGATGAGAGAGAAAGGAAGCAGGTACACGAAAGCCTGAACTGTACATATTATAGCTAACACTCTAGAGACAGTTGTTACTACAGAGGAGGTGGATGGAACAATAGTCACTCAGAAGAGCATATTCTGTGCTAACCACAGAAGATTGTAAAAGAAGATGCCGAAGATAGACAGAGCCATGGTGGGAGAATGTGTCACAACTGGGAGCCTCTGGTCTGAGGAGTGTGGACCTGAGGAGGAGCTCCAGGGCTTGTCCCCACATACAGCTGCTTCCCAGGAGGCTGCCCAGTGAGTAGACCAAACCAGCTTGGGAGAAGAGAGATAAGAGTGAGTCTAGAAACCAAAGGAGAAAGAGAGTAGATGCTGTTGGGAGAGTCAGGGAAAGGATTTTCTGGATCAGCTACATACTGGTGGGTGCCTGTTTTAGTGGATCAGTGCAGTAGGGTCTTGCCTAGCTGGAAGTATCTGACAAACTGCTATTTCAGCACAATTTCCTCTGCAAATAGTCATGATTGAGTGGGAAAGGGTCCATTCATTCTCCTTCCTCTGTAGCTGATTCAATGAGCCATGATTTTTGAATTATTCTTTCTTTACAGGTGGATGAAATTGCAGAAGGCTGAGATAAAATAGTATAGTATGAGCAGGTACAACTTTGGTCTCATTAGTTCTCACATTTCTAGATGTTTTCCTTTGCTCTGCAGCAACAGGAATGTGACATAAAGATCTCTGAGTAGCTTAGCTGCTAGTAAGTGATATAATTTCAATACTGTTATGTTGGTCACTTTGAGTAAAAGTGTTGGCTATTAATGTTGATGCTGCTGGTGTGCAGTAAGGTATGGTCCCATGTGTACTTTGAAATGATGAGGTGCCAGGGCTCATTAGTTTATTCCTGTAAACCTTTACTGCTCTTGGTGAAGACATAAAGACATTCTTTCCTCTCCACAAGAAAAACAAAGAGTTTTAGAGACTGATGTTATGGAAATCATTAAGAGAGAACTGCTGGGGGCTGAGATCTCAAGCTTTGTTGAATGATACTGAAACTATGAGTATGCCTGTTCCGGTGGGTACATTCTTAGATACCCCTGATAATATCCAGTGAGTGGGAGGTGGCCTGGCCTCACTGGCGCTGTGAACTCTTGAGTGTGAGCTGTGTGTGGAGCTGCTGTGGTGGGAAGGCAGCCCCTGCTACCAAAGCATGAAGTGTGAACAGGGTCTGAAGCTTGGGCATTTCTCCTGAGAAGTTTATGCTCTTCTCACTAGACCGGAGTTTAACAAGGGCCGGCAGCATCTCTGCTGCCTCTGCCCAATCTGACAAGCCATCATGGTTGTTGTGTCTCCTCAGTGCTTGCTCAGGCTGATCTGGCTTATTTAATAGCTGTTTTGTTCCTGCCAGCTTTTCCTGGCTAGGCATGGCAAGTGACAATGAGCCACTGAATAACTTTTTTTCCACAATGATATTCCCTTTACAGTGATTAATCAGTTCTCTGCCTCTCATTTTATTTGGGATATAACATCAAATGTCTCATCTCGTGTTTAAGAGGAGGCAAAGTCCTTACATAAACAATGCACAGTTCTCTTTGCTTGAGTGTATAATCATTAAATGAAATACAGCTAAGCTCTGGGATACCATGGGCAGCAGAAAGATAATCACTAATTCCTCATGCTTTGTGTATCTGTCTCTTCTGGTACTCATTAAAAAAGGACATCAGTTCCCCAGTAACTACCGCACCAGATGCTACTTATTCTGAATGAGAACTGAAGGAACCATCATGAAGGGAAAATTCACATCATTTAAGTGTGCAGTGAAACCAATTTGCAGTCATGTAGGGAAATACTGTTTTAGAATTGCTATTAGTGAAGTTTCACTGGGAGGGAGAATATGATGGTGAACTCCAAACATGAATATGTTTGTTTTAATATCTCAGGGTAGAATAATCTAATTCCAACTGGTGCTAAATGATGAGTCACTCCCTATCTTCTCTTTGCTTGAGAAGGTTAAGGACCTTGCAGTATTGTTAAATCATTTTTACCCAAGTGCTGTATGAGTTTCAAGGAGATATTCTATTCAAAATCACCACCTTCTTAAAATTGTTTCCTTCTAATGTTGTGTGCCTTTGCTTTCACCTCTGACCATAACTGGTTTCTGACCAGTGTGCTCTGAGCTTGGGGAAAAACCATACTTACGAAATGTTGTATACCTGAGGGTTAGGGTCATATATGAATTTTAACTTAGGTATGGCTAAGGTGAATTTCCCTCTAAAGATGCCTGTTTCTCCCTCTTGATGATAAAGATAGCCTAAGGTGACAAGTTAATATATAGACAACAAATTTCCACATGCCTGTAATAAATTAGGTGAATCCTAAAAAGAGCACCTAAAGAGACTGACAGTTTGGCTGGAGTGTAGACTGAGGGAAGACTTTCCACAAAATAATCCAACGTTTGATCCCTCGACTTGCAGGATTGGAAAAGAAATTAAGAATTTATGCCTGTTTAAAATATATTTTACTGAAAATACTGTAGGTCTGTTTCAGTGAGCAGAAATACATCTTTTTGCCTGTGGAGGTCCTGTTCACTGGAGGATCTGAAGGGTGTTCACGGTGAAGGCACTTTTGTGGCTCTTGGGTTTGCTTATTTGTCGTGCACCTTTCATGAACCCTGCAAAAAAGCTCTGTAGTGACTACATGGCCCATCTTTTCTTTCTAAATCAAGAAAAGCTTTCTTAGCTGGTGCATTATTTTTTGTATGCTTCAGGCATTCTGGTAATTCTATAACTATAAACTGAAGGAAAATCTGAGGCTTATTTGTACGCTTGTTCAGAAAATTTGCTGTGGAGTAGTGCTCTAGCACATAATTGATGAGTAATAGCTTTATTACAAACTGGTGGGGTTTTTTTTGCTGCTGCTGTTGTTGTTGTTTTGGTGCTTTAGTTTTTTAAAAAAACGCATAACATATTTTTCGAACGTTAAAATGTCCCTGTAAAATATATAGGCACAGATAATATTGGATTTCTCAAGTTAACTTGAGTGCTAGAAAAGCTTACTTGTGTTTAATGGAGCAGAGTGGTTTGGGGTAACATTCTCCTTTTCTGAGCCACTGGGAAAGACATGACAGAATGTTTGTAGATCTGAAGACACTTGCAACTAACAGTGGAGTAACACTGACCATAATGCATTTCTACCAGTCAATATAAATTTACCAGCATGCTATACAGTACATTTAAAGCTAGAAGTTCTATTTCTCCTTCCCCTGTGAGCCTAGGAAATAAATTCAGTTAAAACAAACATTTCCCTGCTGAGAAGTCTGTGCAGTGGCTGTCAGAAAGGACATTTTAATTTATTGGTTATCAAGAAGCTGGCTGGCCTGAGAACTCCACCAAAATGTTCTCTGCTGCAGCTGATCCCCATACAAAGTAAACTCAAATCTTCCATGCTGCTGGTACCGTTTTATAGTTCTGGCTTCTGAGAGCAGGCAGTGCTGAGTAGTCTCTGTTTTGCCATTTTTTCTTTGAGGAAAATGGAAAATTTCCCAGGCTATACATCTGTCTCTCTGATTTATAATTCTGAAGATAAGATTGACCAATGAAGCTACTGCAGAATGACATTCAGTTATGGAATGGGCATACTCTTTCTCATTATTTCTGTAAGATAGGCAATGCTGATTAGATCTAAAATTCTGCCTCTGGATAACAGAAGATCACACAGCTGCATGCTAGATGATGGATTCATGCTGTGACCTGTCTGCAGAGCACACTCGCAACTGACAGAGGGATGCTGGGGGGACCATGATACCCTGCATAGAGGAGGGTCAGCAGCACTCTAAAAATTTTCTCTACCATCCTCTCCCCTCTCATCCTTATTTGCTTCACTTTAGTTCTGTTTCTCGGTAAATCCCTCGATACTTGATTGTGATTTCTTTGTCGGAAAAACATACTGCAGTATTGGTAGTACATTGTACTAGATGAAACTACTAGTTTCATGGGTATTTTACTTGCTCTCACTTTAGAGCTTATGCTTGCTTTATGATATTAAAAGGTTAAGAGGAATACTAACACTGTGTCAGTATTGGAAAACCTCTGGAGAGACAGGATCCAATTAGTGCAGACTCTCTAGTAACTTTTGCTTTTTAAAATAGCACTGCTTTGAAAATCTTGTCCTTTGAAAATGAAGGAGACTAAAGGGCAACAGAGAAGGCCCACATAGATGCATCTCTCTTTCCCTCTGCTATCTGTCCCTCCATTTAGGATTATTTATTTGTTGCTGCTTTTATTGCTGGGTTTGGGCAGGAGGCACTAGTGGCCTCTACTTGGCTTTCCTAAATGTGTTAGGGTTGAGGGCTGGCTGCTTGCAGGCAAAAAGTGGCTCCTGATCTTTCTCAGGAAAGTTTCCAGAATCTGTTGCTTTATCTCAAATTCAGAACAAATGGGCTTGGGGCCTTTCAGTGTTTTTTTGATTTTATGTTGTGATTTAGTCTCACTCTACCTTCTGGGGAAGCTTCCTGGCCTTCTTTGGGTGGTCAAACCCTCCTCTGTCTATATGAACCTTGCGAGTTTAGGCCATCATCTTGTATTCTGTATTGCCATAGCACTGGCATCGTGCACACTTGGAGCATGGACCCGTGGTGGGTCCCCAGGCTCAGGAGCAGGGGCAGCAGCAAGAGTGGAGGTTAGCAATGAAGGAGCAAACAGTTGATATTTCATTGGCTTTTGTAATTTAACCCTTTCACATTGGTTGACTATTTGCATTATTACCATAAATGGGCGGAGTTTTAAGCACAGGCTTAAGGTTTGTTTAAGGAACATGGTGAAATGTGACCGGCCACAGGCTGTGTAACCCACTCTGACCTGCTGCATTGCTGCACGGGGTGTAGCCAATACAGGGAGCCCACTCAGGGCGCAGCTGAGTCCCAGAGCAGTTGGAGACGCCAGGTCCAGCTAACCTGAGGCTGTTTGCTCCCTCCTGGGGCTCCTGCAGGTCTTGCAGTGCTGTGGTGATGTGGGACCTCAATGGCAGCTGGAGTCTCCTCTGCCTGGGAGCAGAAGATGCCCAGAGTTAAGCTGCGTACAAATATCCTGGCTTTTGGAATGCGAACTGCAGTCTGGGGGGTTTCTTGCACAGTGTTATTTCTTGTGCTTTAGTGGGGAGGGTGTTGGCTTAAAAGATAGCCACTAGAAGGAAAGGAGAGGGTCATGGGGAGGGCCATGAGGGCATCAGCACTGATAGATGCTTGTAAAATTGCATTGTGTTCAGTGGTCTTCCATTTCTTTTGTTCCTACTTTATGCTGTGCCTTTCTTACAAAGTTCTTTCTAATAATGTATTTCCCTCAGCCTGTGTTTGGGTGTTGCCACTCCTAGGATCAGCAGTACCAAGGGTTTATGGTCTTGCTAGTTGGAAGGCTGTTTATTACAGTGGGTTTGGTTTTTGTTTTGTTGTTTTGGGGGTTTTTTACAGCTGCATGATTCTGTCCCCCTTTATGCCAAGTAATTACTACTGAGCTCTGCAAAGTTCTCTCTTTGCACTAATAACTCAAGCATATGCAGTTAGCGGTTTTGTTTGTTCCTCCTACCATCCCTTCTCGATACCACGATACGATTACCAAGGGGAGTCTAAGTAAGCCTGTCAAGACACACACACGCACACCCCCCCACCCCGCAACCAAACCAGAGCCCTGCCAACAGTGTTTTCAGTGACATGCAAACTCTGTCATGACTGTCCTCAAGGGAGAACATCTGCTGTTCTCCTATCACCAGTTGTCTCCTCCTTATAGCTTTGTTTTCCTCTTGGGCATGCAATCACATTGCTGCCTTGTTTCCTGATGTTCTGTGTGATATATCCTCAGGGTTTTGAAAAGATCTGTACCTTCACCAGCCTGTTTTTTCTTAGGATGTTTCTGTATCCATTTACCATCTCTTCTTGTGTTCTGTTTTGCTCAATAATCCTGTTTTTTCCTCTCGCTACATGACCACCCTATTTTGTGCTGTCTCATAGTTCAAATATGAGATCTGATGAGCATTTCCCATCTTCTTATCTCCCTGCCCCTTTTTGTTTTCCCTGCAGACTTTTGCAGACTCACTTTGGTTAATTGTGCTTGTGTTTGGCAAGAGCTGCTGGCACAGGCTCTAACACAGCTTCTTGAAGTTTCATAGCTTCTTGAAGAAGCTTACGTCTTTCAGTTCTCTGGCTGCTTTGTACTTTTAACTAATTTATCACCTTCACCTCAGAAGGATAGAGCTTGTAATGAAGAACAAAAATCCATGATTTCTTGAGGGATACATCACATCTTGCGTAACAGTATTATTAAAAGGTTTGCTTGGTCTTTGCTAATGCTAACCTAGATTTTGAATGGAGGCTGATGTTCATTGATTATCCAAATACTAATGCTTACCTGTTGTATGAGTTGCTCAACATCCCTCTGTCTCAACACACATTTCTAAATAACATTAATAGTATTTATATTTATATTTATATTTTATTTTTTATTTTTTATTAAAGTGGCCGTCAATTGTATAAAAAACTGCTGTAAACAATTGTATAAGTGGGTGTTTTTCATTGGTTTTCATCATGTCACATTTTGTCAGCTTTCTTGCTTTGGTTTCTGAGGTTTTGGTTGTTTGTTTTAAATAAATAAATGCAAAGAGTCTCTTTACAGGGTGAAAACCTGAGAGGTGAGGTCAGTCCTTCCAGGATTAAGTTCTTGTATGCAGACTGAGTTTTAGAGGAAGAAGTATTGCCACCCATTCTTGCAAGGAGCAATGAAAGATGTGAACAATTTGCTTTTGCCTGAAGGAAGTATTTTAAAACAAACAAAATCTGCACTTGATATTTGCTTCCAACATAAGCAGTACCATTTTTGGTACTAGACCTGCTCTCAGTGCTGTCAAAAATGCTGTAAATTAAACATCTTAGAGAACAACCTGCTATAATGAAAAAATAATGTTGACTAATATTATATGCTGTATAACATTTTGGTCAAATTCCCAGTTTAAAATGTTAGTAATTACTTTCCCACTTTTGTTCTCGCAGAATACCATCAGGTTGTGAAATACTAGTACCACTAGAATGATTCTACTTTCCTCTCCAAAGTCACTAAGAGGCTCAGAAGTTTTCTCTTTAGTAATAGCAAAAATGAAATCTCTTCCAGGTCCTCTGAATTGCATCTATATGGACAACTTCAACAGTTGGCTTGAATTTAAAAAAAAATGTGAGACTCAGGGACAGAGTCATTAGTGGAGTCATTTAATGTGCTTTGTTATGCATTTTATGAACTTTGTGTGTGTGTGCTATAGGATATCCAGCATTAACAGCACTGAGTTCCTGGGAGCAGTAGTAACATACAAATAATTTTGTGCCAGTATCCTTTGTGTTCATCTGTGTTTGTGGTGAATGGGAGGTTGAGTAGTCTAAACTTTTCCACTGAATTTTTGAGTTTTGCAATAGGTTTAAATGCAGGTAGGTTCAGGCCCCATCACAAGTTGTCTCCTTCCCACTTTCCTGGCAAGATAACAGGAGCTTATTCCTCTGTAAGTCACTGACCACATGCAAATGAAGAAAGTACTCAGAATACAAAACTATTTAGGAAAGCTTATTTAATCAACTGTGCTCAGCAAAAGTTTTCTGTGCTTCACTGGAAGAAGAATTGAATCCCATCTAGTTCCAATTTGGAAAAAGGGCTGTTAGATAATAGGGAGCCTTTACCTGGCAAATATCCAAGCTGGGCTCAATTTGAGTCACTGCCTAGCAAGTCTTAGTGTCTAAAAGTTTGTCAGACATTAAGGAATATTTTACAAATTAATCTCTCATGCTTGTCACTTCATACTGCTATCTTCCTAGACCTTCCTTTACAAACAAGAGGTTTATCTCAGTAATAATAATATAGTGTAATTAACTGGATGAGTTTATTAATTAGCATTATAAAGCTTTTAAATTAAATGTAATGGTGAAAGGCCTCCCAAGGTCTAGCCTTGCTGGAGATTGTTGTGTTTTCATACATCAATCTAAACAGATAAGAGTCTGCAAAAAGATTAGTGCAACTGGTGCCTCTCTATTTCACTGCTTTACAATCCTGTGATTTGAGTCATCATCTTTATCTGCATTAACAGGTGGATTTAATCCTGAATTTCACCTTTTAACACTCAGTTTTTGTAGTTTTGGGAAGGCAGTCCTATATGGCCCAGATCCTGAGTCTTCATCAGACTGAACGGGCATTCCAAAATGTACATTACATTTCAGAGCACCCCATCTGTGTCTGTGGTGCTACAAAGAGCCTTCTGCTCTTCCTGTAGTCGGTTTCACATTTGTGAAGTCTTTTTCCCTGGACTCTATTTGCTGTTGGACAATTTCTGACTGACTGTGAGAGGATGGTAAGCTCTGCTGGCTTGTTTCCTAATCTATTCAAACAAGTTTCTCACCCAAAGGATTGCCTGGACTGAGCCCTCTCAGCTCCCCAACCCTTAGGCTACTGCTGTGCCCTACTTCTACTCAGCCATGCAAGAACATGGGGCATCAAAACATCTACTATAAGCTTGGCCTTAGGGCTGCTCTTGATCTAACTTCTACTCTACCTGTGTAGATCCCATTTGGGTATTTTCCTCCTTGGAGTGGCCTTAGCTTCACTGAGATAATACAATTTCTGCACGGAGAAGTGACATCAGGACAGCTAGGATCATTACTCCACCAGTAGTTATGAACGGGACAGAATTTATGTGAGGCCTCAAGGGAGAATGTGGAGTTTGAGCTCCCGATGTGGTAGGCCTGTGGGATGTCATTCTTCTCTATATCTCTTGTTTGTTGCTTTGATTTAAATTTGATCAACAACTGTCCTACAGGCACTTTTAACCTTCTATTGAATTGGAAAATTAGGAAAAAAGGAGGATATCTTGGGTTATCTGCCAGCATAGTCCACTTTGTTTGGAGAAAAGCTTAAACTCTCTCTTCCTGCTTTATTTGATGAGTTTCTTGTTCAATATTGACAACCAAGCCTAGAAAAAGTAGTTATTAATATCTGGTTATTTGGGATGTTATGTTTACATGTGTCAAAAAGGTCTTGTTCATATCTGGAAATGGCAGTGAAAAAGGACAGGACATGACACTGCTGAAAATGGCTCTAATGAGAGAATGCTATCAATTACTGCCTGGCAATCACAAGACTGGAAATTGTAGAGATCAACATGTTGGCACACCAAGGGTTCAGGCCAGCAGTAGAGGCAAGGTGTGCTTGTACCAGGCGTGCAGGCGTCCGAGTGTGCGTAAGCTTGAGTGTAGCCCTGTGCCATCAAAGGCACCTGCACAGGTCTGCTCCGTAGTGCTGGCTGCACTCACTTGTTTTCAAGGTGAGGACGTGCTGTCCCCCTGCAAACCCTGTCTCTCCTGCCTGCTTTGTGTTTGGGACTTGTTACTGTCCTAACAGTAGAGAGTAAGAATAAACCTCAGGCTGTTGTGGGTGAGGCTGCAAGTTGTGGAAGGTTGGGGAGTGGAACCCCTGTGTACCCTGGCCCGAATCGCTTTGCCTGTCACTGCAGTCCCCCCTGGGGCTTGCAGCTTTACCTGGTCCTGTAGGTTGGGGTTCAGCTGTTGCAGAAAGATATTGGTGGTGGTCACTGTCCAAACCTCAGCAGAGACTGTTCCTGTAAACAGCTGCCTACTTCTCCCCAAAGTACATTTCCTATGCAGTGAGAGCAGCTGGCTTCCAGAAGAAGACAAGGGTGCAAGTTTTCTTCTAAGACAACATAAAAAACTCCATTCATAATGCTTGCTATGAGGTGGGTTTAATATGTTCTTTTCTTCTTGATTAATTTTCAAGAATTTTCATTTTGCTACTACTTTATGGCTATGGAGAAAACACTGTTTTGCCTGACCCATCAATGCAATAGCGGTATGGAAAAAGATTTAAAGTTCTAATAATATTGGAGATCTAGCCATGAACTCAGTTCTGCAGAAAAGAAATCCAGACAATTATTCATGGAAGGTGATCTAAACTCGACCACTATTGGTGTTTTAAACTGGTGTTTCAGGAATAAAGCAGTTAGTGAAATTCACGTGCCCTGTGTCTTCAGGCATCTTGGTTCAAGCAACCCCTGTGAACAGACCTTTTTCGGTGGCCATCTCTGTTCAAGGTTTGCATTCCCACAGGGGATGGATCTATGCAGCGCGCCATAAGAAATAATTTCATGCACCACTGCAGTCTCTTGAAACTAATTTAATGCCCTATTTTGTTGCAGCACTTTGTGGCAACAGGCGCAGCTTACAGTCCTTCTCGCATGCTGGTCCCCTTCTTCCTTTTTTGTTTGCTTTTATTTTTTTTTGTTTTGGTTTTAGTGCTTAGCATTTAACTGTTTTTATTAGCAGTGCTGCTAATTAATGAGGTCTAGTCTAAACAGGTAATCATTATCTTTTTCCAGGTGGTTAATGGGGCCTCCTATTAGTATCAGCAAGGACTATCCAGGAGTGTTTGTTTACACACATGAAGTTGTCCTCTGGGGTGCTCTAAAAAGAATGCAAAATGACATTTTTGAGAGTCTAACCAAAGCCTGTTTTATATAGGTTAGTCTTCAAATAATGCAAAGTAATTCAAAGTAATTCAAAGTATCCTTGTATTCATAAAAGTTTCTGGGGCACACCTAGTTTATTTGTATTCTGTGAATTAACTAAGAATATCATCACAAGCTCTACATCTGTGTATCTAAATTTAATCTTAATTGTTACTCCTGTATTAATTAAGTTGTTGCTAGCAATGTTTGATGGTCCAAAAGTTCCCCCCCCCCCCTTATCTCAAATATTTTTATCTTGTCTCTTTTTGAGGTCTCACACAGGGATTTTCAGAATTCTCTGCAGTGGGAGTCTGCTGACTTCTCTTCAAATGTGTGCTGCTAATCACTTTGGGATGGATTAAAAAGAATGCTCCAGCAGTAGGTACTTGACTCCAAAACTGAGTTGCTAGAAAGCCTTCAGCTAATACTAATCTTGGAGGCACTTAGAGGGGGCCTGGGTGTGAGACAAAGCATCCTCTTCCCAGGCATGGAGCAGGGTTTTTCACCAAGGAGCTGTACCTGAAAACTTGTTTTCAAGAAACAGGTTTTCTAAAGGAGTATTCATGAGCTGGGCTCTCTGCAGTAAAAGAAAATGGATTCTCCTACCTTTGGAAAAATCATGGCCTTAAGTTGTACATCAGACTTAAAATATGGTTCTCAGAAGCCTGGTGTGGTGGTTACCATGAGAAATGAGAGCACTTAACAAGCGTTAGAACATCTTGGGGAACCCTTCCCCAGACTTGCAAATGTGACTGGGATGTGGGATGCTGCAGAGGCGAATCCGTGGCAGGCATGGCTTGCTGTGGCTCGGTGGTGGCCAGGCTGGGTGTCAGCTGTGCCCCTCTGGGTTACTGGGCTCCCAAGGCTGATTTGGGCCCAGGGGTGCTGACTGGGCCACCCTAAACCAACAGTCTTTCCTACAGAGCAGATTTTACCGTATGTTTTTATCTGAGGGGATGTATAATACTGAAGATTGATAGAAGCTTGTGCAGGAAGGATTGTTTGCTCAAAACATTCAAAATGCAACACACCTGCTTCATTTTGGCTGGCATTAATGCTGTGAGTGTAAGGTCAGTTATATGAGCTGGAAAATGAGGTGAAAAGAAACTATCGGGTTGTTAATCTATGTGTTAACTGTGTTTTTAAGTCTTTGTGGTCAGCTCTCATCTTCAGTTAGTTTGTTCCTTTATAAAACTTTGCTCAGTCATGGGAGATGACATAGAATAACATTGGAAAAGAGCTAACAATTCATAATCTATTAGTGGATTTCATCGTTAGTGTAGTACTAGGGTCATAGTACTTCCCATAAAGGAAAAAATGTCAAATATCAAAATAAAATAGGTGAAGAGTACTTAATAAATTCTGCACTATTCATGTATGGCTCAGCTGTATTGTTACCTTATGTTTTAGTATAAGGAAAATGCCAGGATGTAACTTGCTTAAGGAGTTGGCAAAGTGTTGTCATTTCTTTAAGTCTAATAAGAAACTTTCTCTTACTCCAAGGAGTGGCCAGTTCACTATTTTTCTCCATCACTAGAGGGCTCAGATCACTTTCAGAATGTTGTGCATCTGAGCCAACTTTGGTGTTTAAACAGTCCTTCCTCTTAGTGTAACCCAGGTGCAGAGGGAGAGGCATTTCAGTTCTTCACATGCTGAAGCGTTGCTACGCTTCTGACTTGCCTTTCTCCTGCTATTAGGAAGTCCTAGAGAAGCAGCTGAGGACCTGGCTGTGTTCTGCCCTGTGGCATTTCTGTGTTCATATTTTTTTGAATTTGCTATGATCTGTCTAAATCTCTTGCATTTTGAAGGTGATGTTTTGAGGTGCCTTTGAAAATATATTTTAAAGCTAGCAGATGTGTAAGCATATCTGAACATTTAAATCTCTGGACAGCACGAAGTTTATACAGTCCAGTTGAGATTAGGAAGCATTTCTTTAGAGAGGGTAATCAAGAACTGAAACAGGCTTCCCAGAGAGGTGGTTGATTCTCCAAGCCTGTCAGTGTTTAAGAGGCATTTGGACCATGCTTTAACTTTTGGTCAACCCTAAACTGGTCAGACTGGATGATCATTCTAGGTCTCTTCCATCTGCAACAGTCTGTTCTACTCTAAAATGTGAGATGCCACTCTGGTACATGACAGAATGAGCCATTTGTGATGAGACAGGTTTTTACAGGTCCATCGGAGTGTTGTGGTGAGAGACTTTACTCAGAAGGGCGACATTGCCCCCTCACCTGCAGCATGTGCTGGGGGCTTCTGAGAGGTTAAGTGAGCTGCCAAATGACCAAGGAGGAGAGGAAAATAAGAGGAGACTGAATCCAGCTCAGCTTCCATGAAGAGAACTAAAAATACCTTACTCTTGAAATGGGAACAGTAATGAGCTCTCAGGAAAAGTATTACCGATATGGTTCAGGTCCTTCTCTTGGAGTCCTAGTGCTGGAAAAAGAAAGGAAGAGAGAATTGACACAAATTCCTTTGACAGCTTCTTTGTATGAATTCTTAGACCGTGGCTATGATACTAATGAAGTAATGAATGGAGCAGGGGAATCTGTGGGACTGCTCCAGACTTTTTTCAGGCTCTCTAAAACCATGATTTTCAAAGTCTGCACGCAAGCCTGACTTGTGGGAGTTTCTATTGAATGTGTAGGCTTACATAGCCTACTCTCTAGAAAAAGAAATTCCTAAAGCAGCCTAAAATCTTGATGGTAGCATCACTTTTAAACCTCTTACATTCTTAAGCATTGAATCTAAAAGAAATTGAATGAATCAATGGCTGTTATAAATATCTTTAGTGCTTCATATAATGTGAGTAACAGTTAAATGTGTCATAAATGATGGTATTCTGTTGTGTGGCTGAATTAAATTAGTAATTTTGTATTTGTCTCATGTAAGTTCCTAGCTTATTTCACATCTGGAGTATTGTGGAACCCAAGTAAAAATCACTTTTATTTTTCATAATAATCCCATTGGCAAGAAAGCATGAAGTATTTTGGGGATATTTTGGAGGAAAATGAAGATGTGCTGTTAACCAAAAAGACCAAAATGCAAGCAGTGTTCTGCTATGTCATTGGTGAAGCTGGTCTGAAATTTCAATTTATTGCCAGTGAGGAATGTTTCCAAGTTTGGAGCGATTGCCAGTTGTAGCACTAGCAAGTGAAAAGAGAATTCAACAAATCATTTATTTATCATTGCCATTGCTTTGTTGTGAGCTTTCAAGTACCTAAAGTACAGGCTCTCTGAGCTCATATTTAGCCACAGGAGGTGTGCCAGCTACAGGAGGTGTGCCAGTGTGGTTCTGACAGTGTGTCATCCCCAAAACTCACAGTACGTTCCCAGGTAAAATCGCAAAGGACTATCTGCCCATGGGTCAGAGTTTGAAGATGCATATTTTGCAGTCCTGTACTCATGTCACATTCTGTCTCTTGGAGAAATTGGGATGGCCATTTCATTTTGTTGTACAAAGGATGCAGATAGATGTTGTTTTTGTCCTATGCACTGGATTCTGGAAGGCCCTTTGAAGAACAGCTTCCCAGTAACAGCTGGCCAGTACCTTGCCATAAACTAATTCGGAGTTACAACCTGATTTTTTGAGAATATTGCCCTACTCTTCCAGACTTTGTAGTTGTTCTTGGTGCTTCCTAGAACATCTAGAGATGCAGTTTCAGTTACCCATTTTCTCTGATAACACCAGTAAATGGATTACAAGAGTTTTCCATCACTGTAGATCTTCACAAAATATATTCCATCTTGGTTTTGACATAGGAGTGCTTAACAAAAGTACAGGTATCTGTATTTTCTTCTAAGTCTAGTGAAGAGAACTTCCTTTAGTTTGCAGAGTCAGAGAAGCTGTGTCTTAAATTATTTTTCTGTCATTCCATGGTTAGGGATGTGTTGTCAATGATTTTATGGCTCATCCCCCAGAATGGACATGTAAACATCTGCTCTAGGTGAGGATGAGACACTCATTGTAGGAGCTTCATAGACTGAGCAGTTTTTAACTCTCTCATGATGCTTTTTGTTTTGCTTTTGGTTTCAGTTAAAGCCACTGAAACACATCTAAAGACTTGTCTTGTTTTCTGCACAAATTAGGATGATGAGTTTTTCTGAAGTTGTAATTTTTATTAAAGTGACAGTCAAGTAGGGAAGATTTTGTTAAATGATTTTATATTATGATGCACAGGAAATTGTACATTGAGACACCGGATAATTTTGTCTGCTGCTCAGGCTGGAATTGAGATGTTGAGAATAGTCCTTCCTTGCACCCTCCTACTAGCTGTTATTCACAGCAGGAAGCAGCACTCAAGATTTTTTGAAAATTTGCTATCACTCAGGTGCTGAGTCACACGACTGCTTATTCCATCAACAAATTTTTATTGGTATTTTTATAATCTTGTAAAGTTACCATTATACCATTTATCTGTAGTTAAGAGCCTTGTTTTGTATTTGTAAATATAATCACCCTGGGCTCATTTGAATAAATTATGCCAGAGTGTTCAGACAAGAGTCAAAGCCGGCCAAAGACTTCTGAATGCAGATAAATTTCTTTTGTTGAACCAAACAGCAGAGGAATGGATCTCTGACTCAGATCCCCTCTCTGCTGACAAACTGTGAGCTTGCAGCTGGGAAAGTGCTATGGGAGGGAAAAATGAAGGCCAAAGTCATTGTGTCTGTGGACCCCTGCCAGAATTTGTGAGGATAATCCACCTAAGATAATGTCAAAGATTTACCTCAAAAAGTGAGAGGAGAAGAAAGGTTGCTAAAAGATGAAACTTCAAGAGTATCAACATGGTCATGTATGATGCAAGTACTGGACAGAGCAGAAGGAGCAGAGTGGTGTTTCTGAGACCTGAGTAAGACTGTCATTCATCTTCATTAGAACAAATGTAGAAAAATGCCAGTGAGGGGTAGAAGTAGGCAAAAAGTGTATTAGGAAATGAAGTGGGAGACCCAATTATAGTTGAAGGTTAGGTGCTTTAAAATGGGAACGACTGAATCATGCTAGTGTTCTAAGAGGAGAGACTAAAAAATGCCAAAAACAGCTGAAAGGAACTGCAAGGAAAGAGCAAAGAAGGGATAGAAAATAGAAGTTGCTGTGGGCTTAGTAAGCACCATGAGCACCTCTCTGAAGAGGGCTCTGAATAGGACTGACTGAGGGGAAGAGAAGGGGCAAGCTCAGAGGTGAGATGGCACGTATCGAGTTTGACATGCAGGGAAAAGATAGGAGATTCTTTGTGAGGAAATGGCACCACAGCTAACTTACTTGAATGGCTGACATGTATATATCTGTTTCATACTCCTCTACCAGACTTCTCAGTCTTTCCCCAAATCTGCACTCTTTTGTAACACTTTCTGTGTTATATTATGTTGCTATAAAATTACTTTTAATGATGTAATGGATTGTCTCTATAGTTTTCCTTCTCTTGGCCCAATTTGATGAAAAAAAAAAGCTCCTGTTTTGCTGTCATTTGATCAAGAAGAGAGAGGAAGGGACATGTCTTGTGCTGGTGACATTTTTGTAGACACTCAGTAGACTTTGTCCTTTCTAATGATGCATCAGAGTGTCGTGCCCCAGTCTGCTCTGATGAGGCATATGCAAACAAATGCCAGGAACAGGGCAGGATGTCACAGAACATCAGAAGAATGAAAATTGTACATTTTTAAATTTTATATTTGATGGTGTTCTTACATGAAAGGTAAGGGAGTTATTTTGGGTTTGATTAAGACAGCCTTTTCTTGTACCTGTGTCTGCTACTGATGGTTCTGACTCCTTTCCCTACTGCCATTTCTCCTGCCTGGAGCATTCATTGCCAAACCCCTGCTCCAGCCTCTTCCTGCTGCTGACAGCAGACAGTGGCAGTAGGTTCCTGCTTCTGTTTCTACCTTCAACCAGTAAATATGTTTTCTGTTTTCTACTAGAACGAATGAGCAGGGGAGTTGGTCCAGTTCAGGTTTGAGTTGCTTACTCTGTTGTACTGTAACCATCTGTAGGTTCTCAGTGTTTGCTGACACAATTCAGTCTGTGATTCTGTGGGCATTTGGATGTTACTTTCCCCCAGATGAGAAGTATTTAGTAGCTCTGTGGACTCTCCTGTGTAGCTGCAGTACAGACTAATTATAGCCTTGCCTCGGCTGAGAGTGCATAAGCCACAGGCTGAAGGGCACCACACTGCAAATCACAGTGTGAACAGGGTCTTAACTGTCTTTTCCCATCCTTGAAAGTGACTGAAAAATTTCTAAGAAAGTAGCATTTTGATAAAAAGCTTTGACTTTTCAGTTAATACATTTTTTTCATAAAGGAATTATATATTAAGAAAAAAGTCCATATGTGGGTTCAGAAACTGTGCTCAGAAGAGCTGTAGTTTGTACCTGCCTGATGCTCTCATTCTCCCCTAGCCTGAGTTCTCCGTGACGTTTGGTTCTTTGCTGTGTACCACAAGGTACCCAGTGAGCTGGAGTTGCATCGAGAAACATCTGTCAGTCGGAAGTGAGAGGCACTGAGAGGCATTTTTGAAATTTCCAATTTTATCTCTCATGTTGATGTATTTCAAGTCTCATCCCAAGTATGGATCATTACTTCTAGTTCCTGCTCTAAGCAGGATGTACTAATGCCGTATTCAACACAGTCTTCTGTCCAGGTAGAATTGGAGTATTTCTGGTGTTCAGTGACAAACAGTCTTGGCAGGTAGTTTAACTTCCTCCCAAAGACAAGTGTAACGATGCCTCCCATTCTTTTCTGACACAAGAGGAGTGAGTTTGTCTGATGAACCACTTATACCACTTTCTGTAGCACTTTTATTTTCTTTAAATATCTAATATCCAAATTTATTTATTTATTTAGTCTGTGAGGCCCAGTGAAGCTTGGAGCTGTGTGTGTGGGTGTTTCCCTGAAGGAGTTGCCAGTGAAATAGATACAGCTGAGCTGACTGCAGCACTTCTTTACTTCTTTCTAGAGCATAGCTGTCAAGAGGATGAATTAATAGTACGGTGAGGATGCAGTATACCTTTAGTTTAAGGAAGAAAACAGCCCTCTGTTTGTGATCAATCTAGAACTGAACATGTCAGTCACAGAGTACACCATGTTAATCTATGGTTGCACAACTGCAGCACCTTCTTAGTCATGCTGTGGAGCAGGCTTCTAAAGCAAATTCCAGGGCACTTCTGTTAATGTGGGAGACTTAGGAACCTAAGACAGAGCTGATTGCTCTGAGCTGCACTGTGTAAACCTGAGCATGTGTTCTAGGCTTGAAAAGGAATTAATTTGCATGAAAAAAAGGGTATCTGTGTCCACATCTAATAAATATTTTTTTCCCCTGAATTTTCAGAGCTGCAAAATACTCAGGTCAAACCATGCTTGATCCTAACTGTGCTTGAAAATGATATTCAGGCTAGTAAAGGTAGAAAAACCACCTTGCAAATGGGCATTCCTTGGTACCAAGTTTCTGCATAGTGCAATTTATCTAAACTGAATGTCCATTGTGGGTGAGTTGTGTGTTCTCTTCTTTCATTTCAGCTGAATAATGAACATATGCCATTACTGATTACTAATATGTAATTATTACCATGACAGTCTAATCTCCTGAAACCACTGGTCACTTGGTGTATGTTCATTTGGCTACAAATGCTTTTCATTTTCCATTTGTATTTTATCTTTTAATTGCTTTACTCCATTCAATCTCACCCTTTTTTGATCTCCTGTTAATCATTATTTGGAATGAGAATTAGCCCTTAAGCAAACAGTGTCCCAAATCTATCTTGCTTCTTTGTGTGTAGCCATGACCTTGTGTTGAACAGAAAAAAAAAAGTTAGCTATCTCTCTAGATTTATAATAAAAATTCTCTTAATTACATTTGAAAATGGCAGTTGAAAAAGAATCTTAATATTTATTCATATTCTAAATCAACAGATTCTATTTTTGAAGGACTCTAGATTCTATAAAGTCCTGATCTTCTGAAAGCCTAGTGGAAACCTTTCTTTAAAAATTAAATAAAGTCCAGATCTCATTTTCTAAAAGAGATCTAGGTATCTATTATGCCTCCAGTCCTTGAAGGGAATCAAGTTCGTAAGCCTCATTTTTCAAACTGGGAGTTGGCACCCAGTGCAGTGATATATCTGGCAAATTTGACTCCCAAAATCATGTGACAAAACCCCAGTCTCCACCCTGGAGCTGTTTGAACTGGCCTATAGAACAGCAGCAGGAATAAAGGACAACGATCAGAGAGCTGCCTGTGGTACACTTAGGAAATCAGGTAGCTCTGCAATGTCCTCCTGGCCTGGGTAGTTGTTTTGTTTCCAGACGAGATGTGGACCTGAGGATGAGGAGGTATCAGGGTTGTCCAGAGTCCTTTGGAGAAGGCCAGCAGAGGCATGTGGCTATTGGGTTTGCAGGTTGCATTGTCATGATAACTTTCTGCACCATTAAGCCAACAGGTGCTGCTTGGTGCCCACGTCAGGGAGGCAATCCTGTTCCTCTTAGTCACTAGCATGGCATTTTCTTCTCTGAACTGAACTGGATTTGTAAGGCCTTAATATTTACATATTTTTTGTCTAAAATTAATGAGAAACCACCCCCTTAAAGATCTCATTAAAGTTTGTTTTTGGCAGGTTGCCTCCCAGAGTCTTGACAGCACTTTGGGTGCTGATGATCTGATCGGAGTGTCTTCTCATTCCCTCCTCCTTCCCCATCTGTTTGTATCCACCTCTTGTATTACAGAAATAAACTGTTTGGGGTGAGAACTGGTTTTTTCTCTTTTTGCTTGGTGCAAAGCTCTCTGGTGCACTACTTCTCTGCAGTATGATTTAGCCTCTCCTGGTCACTGCTACACCATCTCCTCAGCCAAGCCAGTTCCTTGAGCAGCAGGCTGCCTGCTGCAGCACACGACAGTGCAAGTGATAGCCATGCTCACCTGTCTGCAACCTGCATCTCAGATCATCCATTCATAGGAATGACTCTGGCAACTTGGTTAAAATCTGAGGATGAGGCAGAGGGAGTATTGACAAGGTGAAAGAAGGTATGGAAGATCAGAGGCTATGGATCTTGTAGGGAAAAATGAGGTCTGGTTCCTCATCTTCAGTATAATCTGCACTGTTGCAAAATCATGAAGTGGAGAGTGATGGGAAGCTTGTGCACAGTAAATATGAAAATGTAGCTGTATTTTAAGAAATTCTAAGATACTTCCTAAAATGCTGCTTTCTACTGATATACCATGATCTGAGGTGATAGAAGGAACAAAGGAAGGAAACTGGAGGCTCAAACAGCCAACGCTATCAAATGCTGTACTTATGTGCCTTTGAATATCTTAAAGTTAAGATTCATTAAACAGAGTATTAGGGGTTGCAGCCATCATTTAAAAATGCTTCTTTTAAACAAACAAGAAGTAATATAGCCAAATGCAAGTAAGACAAAATATAAATCAGTGGTTCTTCTGTAGTCCTTTATTAAGGATTTGTCTGTAAGCAATTTTACAGCAGTCTGCATAGTCATGTCTATACACTAGGGTTTTAGAAATTAGGGAGATTGTTGTTGTTTAGGAATATCAAAGAACTTTTGTTGTTATTATATAGCTTTGGTGAAAAAAACAGTAATTGTCTTAAAAACAACTGGGGGCAGATAACGTAATGAAGTACCCCTAGGATGTGTTTCTGTTTTATCAGCCAGCAGTTATAAGTAAAAGGCAAAAATGATGCTTTTAGCTAGTTTTGTTTAAAACAGCAAGAATGAAGAAAGAATTATCAGGATGTGAAATGCATTAACTCATGGCAAGAAAATTCCTTTCATCTTGAGTTTGGCTGCTGACTGTCAATAACTGAGATTAATGATACAAGAAACAAAGCAGAAATGTTAAATATAATGACATTTAAAGAAGAGCAATGGCCAGTGTATTAAAGGGAAGTGGTTTGAACTCTGTGAGGTTTGCAAATGGAGTTTCAGAAGCATTTTAAGATACTTTTGACTCATCCAAATCACCACAGGAGTAAATTAAAATATATCCAGTAAATGAAATCTGGTCTCTGTATTATCTTCAAGGGATTTACACTCTCCTGATTTTTAAAAGGGACTCAAGTGTCCTGGTTCTAAAATTCTGTATCCACAAAAATTGCTATATTAATAACTTTCCTGTGTGAATACACTGAAATAGATGCTGCTTTAGCAGTGCATGTTCCATTAAGAATGAAATTGAGCTGTATGTTTCTTTAGCTTTCTTTTCTGTCCCATAGCTTTCTCCATTTCCAGATTTAATTGCAGCTCTGACAATGCTCAGTGCTGCTGCTCACTGGGAAGGGCCAGGCTGAGAGCAAGGGAGAGTGTGTAACAGTTTAGTTCAGCCACTGTTTTGGTCAGTGCTGTGTCATTAATGTGGGCCACTCTCCACTCTGGTGAATTAAATTCTTACACGTTCTGCAAAAATTATCTTTATGAATTCTAAGGTTCATTACCTTGGGAAAACTGGCCAAAATTGTCTCATGGTTCAGCAACTTTGGCAAAGACAGACTCAATTCCCCTCTTCGTGGGGGAGATAGAAGGAATTTCACCTTGAAGAGCCTGGTTGGCAGAGGTGTTAATTAGAGGATGGATGATGATCTCTGTAGTTCAGGATGATCTGATAGTTGAACGTATCCTACTTTATAAGTTTCTCTCGAACCTTAAGGATGGAAGGGCCTATCTGTGTAGAGGAGGTGACTGTAGAGGGACCATTGGTGTAAGACGGTGCCTGTGAAGTGGATGATTTAGGATCTTAGTGGGCACAGTGCCCTTTACCACAGGCCTACTCCTGCTGCCCTCCCCTTGCTCAAATGTTGGATTTACTCCATTAATTCCTTCTCCATTAATGTTACCAGTTTCTGTCACCAGCCCAACTGTGCATGTCAGTCTCGTTGATGTGCACCTGTTTCTTTTAATGAATTACTCCAAGACTAGATAATCCTTGTGATCATCTTGCTTGTCCTTCTATATAGCAGAACATACAGTTTTCCTGAAATGATTCAGTGATAAGAGGGAGGCATTTCTCTCTAATGTTCGTTTAATTGGGTGTAATGAATAATCTTTTAGTCCATTGATATTTCAGAAGAAAGCCCACCCTAACCTATAATTAACTGAGAGCAATAAACACATTTTGGATTGGAAAGTTAAAACTAATTGATTCAAATAGGCTTTTGAAGTTGATTAGGAGAAGTAACTCATTTCTCTGGCAATTTCTAGTCTTTAGACACAAGTCTTAGAGGGACATTTGGCCTTTTTTCCTGCCTAATGCATGAGTGGCTGCTAATATAAGCATGATGTCTTTAGTATAAAGCTCCTGTGTGGCTGTGGGTACTGTGGCTGTGGGTGCTGTGTAGCAGCAGGGCAGAGCTGTGCATGGTACCTTCTCAGGCAGCTTGGGCCACCCTGTTGTCTTGGTTTGAAAGACAGATGTCTGCCAAGGAAGGCGGGAACCTCCCTTGGAATGGAGAGTATGTGCCATCACACAGCACCTACAGGATGGCTGGGGGATCAGACCCAGCCAGCACGGGTTTAGGAGGAGCACGTCGTGCTTGACCAACCTGATCCCCTTTTATGACCAGGCAACTCGCCTGGTGGACCCAGGGAAGGCTGTGGATGTTGTCTATTTAGACTTCAGCAAGGCCTTTGACACTGTCTCCCACAGCATACTCCTGGAAAAGCTGGCAGCCCACAGCTTGGACAGCAGCATTCTTCGCTGAGGTAAGAACTGGCTGGATGGCCAGGCCCAGAGAGTGGTGGTGGATGGTGCTGCAGCCAGTTGGCAGCCAGTCACTAGTGGTGTCCACCCAGGGGTCTGTGTTGGGGCCAGTCCTGTTTAATATCTTCACTGATGATCTGGATTAGGGGATTGAGACCACCATCAGTAAATTTGCAGATGACACCTGTTGCATGAAGGCCTTGTTGCCTTTGTAAAATCATGGCTCAGGCCTGTTACTTCGGTTAACTAGAAAAGAACTTTGGGAAAGAGACACAGCTGAACTGAGGGTAGAAAAACATGCTGCGTGACCATCG
>VYXC01007224.1:0-10509 GCA_013397175.1 Platysteira castanea
GATGGATGGATGGATGAAGAACCGAGGTTTTATCTCATTCCTGAAATAATGCTATTTTGGAAGATCCTTACAACAAAACCAGGAAAGCTTTTTCACAGCTCTTAAAGCTGTTTGGCAACTGGTTCCTGTCACCATAGAAATAGAAATTAGTTCTCCAAATATTTATGATTGTCTGAACAGAAATTATTCTCGTGACCGTCACACGGGTAGGGTTGGGCTGCACGACGTCCCTCAGGCAGCTGGATCCATCCCTGCTGGTGTCTGGGCAGTTAAATCAGCTGACAGGAAAGTTTGGGGGCTGGTGGCTCCCTGAATGCACAGTGGGCAAGAAAAACCAGGTTTTCACTCTACTCTGTGAGCTCAGAATGTCCAATGGCTTAAAAACTGCCCAAAACCTAAATTACACCCAGAAAATGGAACACAACAGAGAAAGGGAAGTAACTGGGAGGCCAATTCACCCCAAAACCCCCAGGTGCCAAGGCTTTGCATCTTCCACATCCTAAAAGGGCAAGAGCAGCAGGATTTTGCAGGTGACAAAGGTTTAAAATGGTGTCACTTTGCCTGTGGTGGAGAAGTGCCTGTGAGGGAAGGAGCACAGCTGAATTCGGGTTGAAAAAACAAAATAATGGCAGTCTTTGAAGCAAAAAGGAAAAGAAGAAAGAAAGGGGATTGCTTGGCATAGAGGGAAGCTCTGAAAGACCAGGATAATGCCCCATCCCAATTTTCAAAAGGGGTTTTTTCTTCCCTGCTCAGGTTGTTGTCTTTTGTTCCATCCCATTCCAGGCACCACCAATCCATCTGTCCTTGCCCTTCCCAGCTGGACGTGGCTGACAGCAATCCAGCTGGAGAGAAGCCCAGATGCATTTCTTTCTTTCTTTCTTCCTCCCTTCTTCGTGATCTGTCTGGAAAACAAAATCCACAAACGGCAACCACTCCTCAAAATTCTGAGTCAGCCTCTGTTTCAAAGCAGGTCCCACCCTGGCAGCAAGAAAATAAAAAATCACAGGGAATTTATCACAGAAAATAAGATGATAAAGTGTATTTCCTCCCCCTCAATCCCTGTACAATTCCAGCAGGATAGCCTGACTCAGGATTTTATCTCCTAAATTTAATAGGTGGAGGGTTCTGAGACACCTTTAATAACTCTGGATCCTGAGCGTCCAAATTCACCATTTCTCACAAAAAATTCCCAATTTTCTGGAAAAAAGGTCCCCATTTACCACAAGAAATTCATCCTTTCTCACACAAAATTCGCCCTTTCCCACACAAAAATCCCCATTTCCCACAGAGAATTCACCATTTCACACAAAATCCCCATTTCCTACACAAAATTCACCATTTCCACCACAAAATTCCCAATTTCCCACACAAAATCCCACAGAATTTCAGGAATATTGTGGGGGAAATGGTGAATTTTGAGGCTGAGAAGGTCTCCCTGAAGATTATTTCATCCAACCTTTCCCCAAAGCAGGGACAGCTTCAGGAGGGTCCTCTCTGCTTTTCCAGCTGAGCTTTGAGGATCTCCAAGGATGGAGACTCCACAGAGCCTCTCTGCCCTCCTGCAGAGAGGATCCTCTATAAAATAACCATGCTGAGAGCAGATAAAAAGCAATAATAAAAATATAAAACACAGGAATCATTTTCTGCTTTAAGTCAGGGTAATTAAAAGCTGCACATTTCAGCTGCCAAAAGTGAAGATTCAGGTCCTACCCCATCTTCAGGGACCTGTTTCCACTGAGCCCATCAGTTACGAGTAATAGAATTTCCTGTTCACTGGGAATTGCTTCCTAAATTCACCTTTTCCTCAATGATCCACATTCCTTGATCCTCCAAGCAGCTGTGCCATTGAACTGGGCATGATAAAAATCCAGGGATGAGGCTGCCTGGAATTCTGGACATGGAAAGCAAGATCCAGAAGAGGATTCTTCTAAAAAGGTCTCAAACTTGGGACAGCAAGAGAATTCAGAGCAGTGGTTTCAAAGGTGCAAGTACAGTGATGAACCAGGGAGGCAAAAGATGAAGTAGTTTTTAGTATTGTCCAATATTTTTTAGATTTTATTGCCAGTGATGACACAGGTTTCCCTTCTGCTTTCGCTGCCCCAACATCTCCCAGGTTCATTGTGTTGTAAGATCACGTCCAAAGGGCACTGCTGGAATCACGGGTGGAGGCGAGTTCTGTCCTCTCCCAGCACCAGGCACTCCCCAAACCCCAAACCCGCACAGTTCCCTCTTCCCACTGCAGCTCAGGGACTCCGACGGCGAGGAGCAGCTGCTCCAGGGAATCCTGGAATGGTTTGGGCTGGAAAAGACCAAAAAATCATCTTGTTCCACCAGTGAGTTGGTGCCATGGTACCAGTGCTGGGCATGGGTTGCCATGGGCAGGGACACCTCCCGCTGCCCCAGGCTGCTCCAGCCTGGTCTTGGGCACTTCCCGGGATCCAGGGGCAGCCACAGGTCTGTTGGCCTGGTTTTTGCTAAAGCCTTCTGTTTTTAACCGTGGAGTCAGATTCTTTCTCACAGTTTCATGTAAATAACAGCCAATGTTTACTGAACGGTATTTTCTGTTTTTCATTCCTTTTGTGATAAGAGAGCTTTGATGAGCATCTTTTTTCTCCAGTGGGATTGAGAAGGAAGTGACATGCTCTCCAATCCCTGGTGGAGTTGGGACGTGTATATGAATGTGAGATATGTAAATAATAAACAAGCATTCCCTCCTTTCTGCTGAACCTGGCAGGTGTGAGAGCGTCTTTATTGTGTTTTCCCAGACACAGAGATGGTCCTGGGTTTAAAGAGCTCCCAGCCTAAGTGCATGGAAAGAGGAGAAAACATCTAAAATTAATAAATAAAGGGTTGAGTGAGAAGTGCAAGGAGACAACAGGGGGCTGTTCCCAGAGTTTCAGACACAGCCAAAGATTCCAGCATCACTTCCATCCAGATCCTTCCCACACCATGACCTCTCTACCAGAGAGCCAAGCATCGCCATGGGATCCTGGAATGGTTTGGGTGGGAAGGGACTTAAATCCCACCCAGTGCCACCCCTGCCATGGCAGGGACACCTCCCACTGTCCCAGGTGCTCCAGCCTGGCCTTGGGCACTGCCAGGGATCCAGGGGCAGCCACAGCTGCTCTGGGAATTCCATCCCAGCCCCTCCCCACCCTCATGGGCAGGGATTCCTTCCCAGAACCCATCCATCCCTGCCCGCTGGCACTGTCAAGCACCTGAAGGTTGGATCCTTCTATAAACTGTAAAACTTTCACATTACTTGAATTCCACCGATCTGGATAATTTTTTCCGAGTCCTTAGGAGCAGAAGGGCAGTGGCTTGGATGCCACCAAGGGCAGTGAGAAAATCACTCCTGACGTGTTCTGTTCCCCCAACGATTTTGGGTTCCTCATCCAACCTTTGCTATTTACAGCATTTAAAGGGGGATTTTTTTTAGAAAAATTGAATCCTGGAGTGGTTTGGGTTGGGAGGAACCTGAAATCCCACCCAGAGCCACCCCTGCCATGGCAGGGACACCTCCCACTGTCCCAGGGTGCTCCAGACCCTGTCCAGCCTGGCCTTGGGCACTGCCAGGGATCCAGGGGCAGCCCGAGTGAGAAGGAGCAGAGGGAAGGAGGATGAGGGGATTTTTAGGGGGTCTTTGCAGAGGACAAAAGTATTTCTGGAGAAAATGATCTGCTGAGAAAGGGTTGGGAAGAGCATGGACTGGCCACAGCTTGAGACACGACAGCAAAGCAGCTCTGAAGATCTTTTAAAACCAGGACTTTAAAAAGCAACTTTTAAAATTGATTCCCTTTCCTGGGCATCCACAGCCCAGAGCTGGAAGGTTCATCACGTTGGATGGGGCTTTAATTCCATGACAACAGTTAAATCAGCGTTCCTCTGCAGATGCCATTCACTGGAAGGAGGAGCTGAGTCAGCAGGAAGAGCATGGATGAGATGTGGAATGTGAAAATTGCCCTCTCCAAGCACCAAACAATGGGAACCACCCCAGCTAAAGAGAGCATAAGGCAGGAAAAGCTCATCCTGGGCTGTACGGGCTCCGTTCTAGGCACAGCACCTGAGTTTTCAGTTAATAAAGGGCAGGAGATAACTGTTCCTATTACAAATAATTGCCAGGAAAAAGAATGGATCAGGCTAGGAAAATACAGAGCCCATAAAAGCTCTCGTTAACATTCTTTCTCCGTGCTTATCATCAATTTTATACAGGGTTAAATATATTTTCTGGTGACTACCACGGCAAGGCTGAGGATTAAAAAGGATAATGTACAATGTGATTTATGAAGTTTTAATGGAAAATCCCCATGGGTTGTGTATAAATCTTATTTATAGCTTTAAAAGTATGTAATATACTTATTGTATATTTTAAAAACTGTGGGAGTTCAGTCCCTGTCATAGTTAATCCATTAAAAAAAGCAGCTCCTGAGGGGCTCCCAGGGATAAAGCATTGGATATTTCAGAGACTCTCTGTGCATTCAGCGGGAAATGTCCAACACAATTTGGTCACTGAGGGGAAAGGGGAATGAAAGAACCCAAAGTGGCTGGGAGGAAGGGCCGGGCTGGCTGGGTTAGGAGTGAGCTGGGATTGAGGGGAGGCGTGGGGCAATGAAACAGCTCACAGGGGCCCAGCCTGAGGCCTGGGCTGGGAATTGTTATCCTGAGGCTCGGACTAAGCTTCAGCTTTTGTGGCAGCCCAGAGTGTCCCTCTGACGGTCCAGGGGGGTCTGGAGCCCTGCCAGGCAGTTTCGGAACCCTGGCAGAGAGCCCAGAATTCCATCTTTGAACCTTGACTGTGGACCCAACTCCCGACATTGAGAGATGAAATGCAAAACAGAAAGAAAGTGTNTTTGAGTTTAGGTGAGAGGAGCCCCCATGGAACCTTGAATGTCACACGTCCAGGGAGGCACACTCATCCTAAATGGATCCCAGGGAGCCCAGCAGCTCTGCTGGGGAGGAAAACAAGGTCTGCTCCACCTGTTCTTGTGGAATTGCTTCCTCTTACCCTTCTGGAAACACAATTTTTCCCCCCTAAATATTACAGAATCCATTTTCCATCCATTCACGATAGAATCTGATGGGCTCCGTGCTTTAGACTTAGAGGGAAAAACCCAAATTTTATTGCTTTTTTTGTCTCTACCTGAAAAAATCTTCACTGCCACCAATGCAGAAAAGCCACTGAAAGGATGAACCAACACATTTTCTGCTTCAGACCACCCAGGTTTGGTTTTCTCCATGGGGAATATTTCCCAGACAGTCCCACAGTTCCTAATGAGGAAGTGAGATTATCTCTTGCAAGATAAAATCGGGCTTTATGAAAGATCCTGATCTGCTGTGGGAGACTGTGTTGGGTTATTTTTAATATAGGGAAAAATTCCCAGGCTCTGGCCAGGGAAATAAAATCCCTGATCTCATCTGAGCCAGGTACAGGGGACTGAAGAAGGGGAGCTGAAAGTTAATTTTGTTTTTTCTTGTTTTCCTTGCAGTTTCTTAGAAAGATGTTGGTAGCTGGGAATTCCCAGACGAGAGAACCGGAGCCAGTGATTCATTCCCAAAATGCCAAAAGGAGCCAGCACAGGCCTTGGATGAGAACACTGCATGAAATTAGATTTTTTTAAAGGATATTTCGGAAGAAATGATGATTTCTTCTCTCCTAACACACTCAGATTTTTAAAAATTATGTCCTGTGGCTCAACATCTTTTCTCCTAATAACAACGTGAGGAGTTCAGACGTATTTCAGCCTATCCAGGGAACAAAAGACAAGCAGGGCTGGATGTGCTCACCTTTTCCATGTGCCAGGTGGGATCACCCAGGGAATAGGGAATCTTGCTGTTCTCACACTTTACTGCCAGCCACGGGCTCATTTTCTGCTTCAACAAAGCAACACAAGGATACAGAGGAGGATTCACTGCTGTGGGAATGAGGGAGCAAAGAGCACTCTCAGGAAGTGGATTTTGGTGAAATCCATCATTTCCACGGAATTGGAATAAATCTGGTCCTCGAGGAGCAGAGACAGGACAGGAAGGACCCTCAGGAGAAACGTCCAAGTGAGGAGAGACATCTCCCACTGGAGCTGACCTCCAGGAGCGAGGAGATAAAGGGAATGGGAACTTCCCAAACCCCAGAGGAACACAAGCCTTCCCAGCCTGCAGAGCTGCATTTTATCACTGTTATCACTAATTGTTATCACTAATTGTTATCACCGAATGTTATCACTGTCCCTCAGCACTGCCACTTATCACTTATCACTTTTGTTTCTCAAGGTAGGACTCTGGTCCAGCTCTGCCTCCTCCCTTCCCAGTTCACAGCTCCAGATCCATCCCATCTCTTCCACACCCAGCTCCCTGCACCAAAATCCCCTGGTGACGGTGCCAAGGTTTGGAGAATCAGACGGAATTCCCATCTTAGGAAATGTGCTGGAAATGCCCCACACTGGATGGAATTGCCCCACACTGGATGGGGCTTGGACCAGCCTGGTCTGTGGAAGGTGCTCCTGTCCACGGCAGGGGTGGAACAAGGTGTTTTCTTTAAGGTCACTTCCAACCCCAACCATTCTGGGATTTCTGTGATCCACTGGGCTTGTGCTCACCTTCCTCACTTGCCTCCTTCTGGGAATGAATTGGGACTTCACTGAGAAACTGAAGGAATGGAGTTATTTCCTCTCTGAAGAAATGCTCCAGCTCTTTCTGCACACTTTCATCCGTGAGTTTTCATGCTCCCATTTCAGTTTTGGCAACGGCACCAAGCTCTGTGGTGTGGTCGCTGTGCTGGAGGGAAGGGATGCCAGGGTGCTCCAAGGGCTAGAGAACCCCTGGAGCCAAGCTGGGAGAGCTGAGATTATCCAGCCTGGAGAAGGGAAGGGTCCAGGGAGAGCTCAGAGCCCCTTTCAGGGCCTAAAGGGGCTCTGTCTCAGTTTAAAAGGCAGGTGTCTACCAAAGGAAGGCAGGAGCCCCCCTTGGAATGGGAAATGCAACTCCCTTCCCACCGAATTATTATAAGTTTGAAATTGGGGGACTTTCAGGCACAGATATGAGAATAGGAATAACAGTTCTGTTACTAATCTATACATATAACAAAGCAATAATACAGAAACCCTGGTTTAAGCTGGCAGAGTCAGGGTCTGAGCTGGCACCTGCCGGGCAGGGGGGTGGTAGCAGTCCGGGCAGGGGAGAGCTGCAGTTCTCTTTGGAGTGGCTCTGTTGGAGTGGTGATCTTGTAGGAAAAAGGTCTGGTCCTTCTGGGGAAGTCCAGTGGTGGTTGTGCAGCTCTTGTCCTCTGGGAACCCAGTGGAAGAGGCTGCTCTGGTGTTGGAGATCTCAGCTCATACCCAGGTGGGAATGCTTGGTTCCTGCCCCTGGGTGGAACATCTCCCAGTGGGATGCTGAGCCATGGGCACGGCGCTGCTGGGCCATGGACAGGAGAGAGCCCAGGAGCGAGTTCTGTGTGAGCCATGCACAAGGCACTGCTGGGCCACGGACAGGAGATAGTGCAGAGGGAGGAGCAGGGAACATTGCTACCCCTGGTTTCAACAGCTCATGAGGGCGGGAATAGAATACCCTGCACCCCAGGACAGGCTCCAGGAGAGCTGGAGAGGGAGGGGGGACAAGGGATGGAGGGACAGGACACGGGGAATGGCTTCCCACTGCCACAGGGCAGGGATGGATGGGATATTGGGAAGGAATTCCTGGCTGTGAGGGTGATGAGGGGTGGGGATGGAATTCCCAGAGCAGCTGGGGCTGCCCCTGGATCCCTGGCAGTGCCCAAAGCCAGGCTGGATGGAGCTTGGAGCCACCTGGGATAGGGGGAGGTGTCCCTGCCATGGCGGGGGAGTAGAACAAAATGACCTCTAGGGTCCCTCCCACAAAAACCATACCATGATTTTATGATTTCCACAGAACTTTTTGGATTTATGATTTCCACCGAAGTTTTTGGGTTTATGATTTCCACAGAAGTTTTTCTGGGGAACTCTGGACCTCAAGCAGGGCTCACCAAGCCCTTTGCTGCCAGAGGAGAAGGCACTGAGCAGTGCTGGCACCACAGCTGGGAAGCAACAAGGACAAACATTGAGAACCAACACATGGAATGTCCTTCACCGCCTCTGGAAACACCTCCTGGAAGGGATCTACCCCTCAGAGACACAAAATACAGCAAATCCCTGCCAGATCCATGTTGGGAAAGCAGAGCAGAGGATGCGGAAGCGATGAGCTGGGCCAAGAACTGACATCATTTCATCAGCCTGGCCCCAAAAGTTCCAAGGGACTTCAGGAAGTGCTGATTTATTGGCAAGGCAAATCATCACCTATGAAATATTTACACTCCTGGCAGCCTCACAATCGGAAATTGTGGGAGAGAGGGATCTCAGCGACGTTCTTCAGCATGGGAAAGACAGCTGAGAAATTAGAGAGGGGTGGCAAGGTTTTCCCAGATAATTGCAAAAAAGAAGCTGGAAAACAGCCTGAGATCCATTCCTCCAAAACGGTCTCTTGCTGTTATCAGAGTAATCCTTGGGGGCATCTCCAGTCTTATAGAATTTAATAGGAGTAAATCCCAATAGGATCTCATAGGAAGTGCATTAAATTCTGTATTTGTGATAGAAAATGATGAGCTTTCTATAGGGTTGGAGCAGCAGAATTCCATGGCACAGACAACATTTCCTATTACATTTTATGGGATGATTTAAAGCCTTTTTTTTTGATGCCAGTGCTGCAGATATTGAAAAGATCACCGGTGTTTATCTTAGAAAAGGGGAAAATACCAAATAACAGAGGGAAAGTGTGACAAAATAAACCCTGGAGAAAATGGAATGAAAATTCCTGAACATCCTGTAATAACTTATTAGGACAAAAAAATTTTCTTTCAATGTCACACTGAGGTATCAGGAAAATCAAGAGCTCAACTAATTCAGGAAACTAGTTGGAATAAAGAACATCTGGATTAAAGGATGAGGGTTACAAAAAATTAATACTAAGTAGAAACTGCCACAAAATATGGCTGATGTACAGGGAAGGACATCCCACAGCAGCTTCTGGCATCAAAACCCCAAATTTCTTTTTTTTTTTTAATCATAGGATCACCAGGTGGTTTGGGTTGGGAGGGACCTTAAACCCTGTGGGTGCTTCCAGGTTTGGGCTTTGTGGGCACCACACAAGTAAATGTTTAGTCATGAATTAATTTAATTGCCAGGAATTTAATTGCTCAGGAAATTACATCAGCAGCCACCCCCCCGAATCAAATGGGATCATAATAAACAGGAATTGGTGCTTCATGCTGGGAGGGAGGGAGAGTCTGGCTCTTTCCATCTCTAATTCCTCCAAAACTCCTTCTCAGCAGCCTCAAAGCAGAGATCAAAGAGAGGCAAAGGCCTCTCTGTTGTCCCAAAGGAATATAAAGGTGTTTTTCCAGAAAATCAGGGCCCTTGATTCCTCATGACCAGCTCAGAGATGAGCTTGGTGTGATCCAAATCAAAGGGTCGACCACCAGTCCAAGGTTTTATCCTCAATAGTGAAAGTGCAGGTCTGTGATCCCAGAAGGGCCTCGTGTGTCAATGGTTCACACAAAAAAGTGCCACAATGGCCCTCAGACATGGTTAACTCAGAGGGTTAAATCCTGCCAGAGCCTAAAACATTGAAAACCCCACTAAAACCAGCACAAAACCAGCACCAAATTCTCCCTTCTGTGCCCCAGGCCAGGTTGGATGGGATTGGAGCAGCCTGGGACAGTGGGAGGTGTCCCTGCCCATGGCAGGGGTGGCACTGGGTGGGATTTAAGGTCCTCCCAACCCAAACCATGCCCTGATTCCATCACCCAGCTCAGTGTCCTGCTCTGCACCAGCCCCAAAACTCGCGGGGAGCCAGGATTCCCCGGGGATGGATCCGTGCAGGATGGATCCTCCCCTTACCCCTGAACCGAGTGGGGTCCACAGGCCAGCCCGGCCCAGCTGGGCCAGCACAGAGTGAGAACCAGCCTCATTACCTACGTTATTAATTAGGCAAAGCACCACATTTTCTGGGAACAGAGCTGAATTCCATGCATGGAGGCAGCAGAAGCTGAGCTGGGCAAGGCTGGCTTGGATCAGGACACCTGAGGGGAGGAGGAGGAGGAGGAGGAGGTGGGGACAGCCCTGCCACCCTCTCAGCAGGACACCTGCCCCAGAAATGTGCTCAGAGGGGTGACAGACACCAAAGTTCAGGTAATTTCATCCCCACAGAGCTCCTGGATTTCCAAATGCCTCCAGGTGTCTGTTTATGGCTGGAGCCTGAGCGAATCCAAGCAGAACAGGATCTTTATAGGAGAAGCTAGCCCCTTGATGGGCATGAATGTCCCAGATCCCATGGAGAGACCCGGGGCTGTGTGGCTGCATCCATTAACTCCTGCTGGATGCTCTCCCTTCCCTCATTTCCACTTCCATTCTCCTGAAATCCCAGTGGAAAGGCTTTAAGAACGTTGTTTAAAGCGGATCAGTGACAATCACAGGCACAAGGTTCAGCCAGAGGAACGAAGTGTTTGGG
>VYXC01007224.1:10580-21850 GCA_013397175.1 Platysteira castanea
CCATTTTATGGAAGCAGCCTCTGGCTCCCCAGGGTGTGCCTTGAAGGCCTTCAAATAAATCCCTGCCTGTATTCCCTTACTCCTGTCTGGTCTCTGTTTCTTGGTGGCTGGGGAAGGCATCAGCAGAACCCTGCTGTTCAGCTGTCACGGGCACAGCTGGGAAAACAGGCACGGGCAGGGATGCTGGGGATGGCAGTGCCACAGCTTCTGCCCAACACCCACTGCTGCAGTCCCTGTGACCTTCCTGGAGACAGCTGTGCCAGTGGGAAAGAACAGGGAAGGGTCTTTGCATAGATTTTCAAAGATGTTTATTTTTGCCCCGCGTGCATCCCAGTCTGGGAGCAAAGACAAGACTCATGGGAAANCAGCAGAAGCTGAGCTGGGCAAGGCTGGCTTGGATCAGGACACCTGAGGGGAGGAGGAGGAGGAGGAGGAGGTGGGGACAGCCCTGCCACCCTCTCAGCAGGACACCTGCCCCAGAAATGTGCTCAGAGGGGTGACAGACACCAAAATTCAGGTAATTTCATCCCTACAGAGCTCCTGGATTTCCAAATGCCTCCGGGTGTCTGCTTATGGCCGGAGCCTGAGCGAATCCAAGCAGAACAGGATCTTTATAGGAGAAGCTAGCCCCTTGATGGGCATGAATGTCCCAGATCCCATGGAGAGACCCGGGGCTGTGTGGCTGCATCCATTAACCCCTGCTGGATGCTCTCCCTTCCCTCATTTCCACTTCCATTCTCCTGAAATCCCAGTGGAAAGGCTTTAAGAACGTTGTTTAAAGCGGATCAGTGACAATCACAGGCACAAGGTTCAGCCAGAGGAACGAAGTGTTTGGGAAGGGGAAGGTGTGGGAGTGCAGAGGAGAATGGAATCGCTGCTGCTCGTGGGCAGCTTTGATCCAAGAAAGGAAAGTGGGTCACGGTGGCAGCGCCCCGGGAGGAACTCGGCAGTGCCGGAGTTGGGGATCGGTGTTAATGGGGCGGCCCTGACGTGTGCAGGAGGGGATGTGCCAGCAGTGATGCCTTAGGTTTTAATTTCTGTATTTTTCAAATCCTGTACTGCCCAGTGTGTGTGACTCTGAAGTTCCTTGTAGCTCGTTAGCTGCTCTCTTAGGCCAGACAGACACAACAAAGCCTCTCTGAGCTGTTCAAGGACACTCGGGCTGGCCTAGGCCCAAAGGTGTAAACTGGGACCATGAGAGAGGTGNGCTCCTCGCCCCACAGTCCCATCTTCCAGGGGGAGGAGGAAGAGGGCCCCACTGTGTCTGGGAAAACACAATAAAGACGCTCTCACGCCCGCCAGGTTCAGCAGAAAGGAGGGGAAAGACTTTATTATTTACAGATGTCACGTCTTATACAATTCCCAACTCCACAAGGGATTGGAGGACATGTCACTTCCTTCTCAATCCCACTGGAGAAGAAAGATGCTCATCAAAGCTCTCTTATCACAAAAGGAATGAAAACCAGAAAATACCGTTCAGTAAACATTGGCTATTATTTACATGAAACTTTGAGAAAGAATTTCTGACTCCAAGGTTAAAACCAGAAGGCTTAGCAAAAACCAGGGCAACACCCCACAGTGGGTGGAACCCCCACAATCCCCAGAGCAGAATGGCCCCAAAACACAGGGAAGGGCCTCTCCTTCCCCAGAAAAGGGGGACACTGAGGCAGGGCACGGAAGGCAGGAGGTCGCTTGGAACAGGACACGGAGCTCACGGTTCCTCCTGCTCCACGGGAAGTTATTTGCCAAGTATGAAGTGAAGTTACCCCTGCCTCAGAGTGGGGTTTTGTTGTGTCTTCCCCAAACCACAGCTGTAGGAATTTCTCCAAATTCTCACTCATTTCACATGATCATGGGGTTGTTAAGGTTGGAAAAGACTTCTCAGATCGAGTCCAACCATAACCGAGCACCACCCCAGGGTTACCCTAACCCACGTCCCCAGATGCCACATCCACACATTTTTTAACTTCCAGGGAAGGTGATTTTGGAGTCACTTTGAAGAGTTCACCCCCAATTTTTAGATTTTTTTTTCCCTAGACAACTGCCAGCTATCAGGAATTGCTGTTTCATTATCACTCAGGATAAAAGCCCTTTATAATCATGTCCCTCCACCTGTGGGGACAGGCTGCGATCAGGTTTCCTTTGGCACTATTTTCATTAACTTACTAAATTGAACTCCTTAATTCTTTTGTTGCAGGGGGGATTGTCACCCTTTTCTCTCCACCTGATCTGCAGAAACAGTGAATCCCTGAGGAATAAAAGCCCATTTTGCTTTCAGTTGTGGAAATCCTTTGACAAAGGCAAAGATTTACTATTGGTGTCACACCTTTTATCTGGAGTGAGACACAAACACAAAACCTGCAGCTGGAGTTGGAAAAAAGACAATTTTTTTTTTAGTAGCTCCATGAAAAACAACCAAACAAACCTCTCTTAACAGGGGAATTTTGCTCTAAAAACCTGTCTCCTCTCCGTGTGATCAAAATGCTGTAAACCCAGTTCCCTGCGTTATCAGACAATTCCCAAATGGCCCCCAGGGTACCGGGGGCATCTCAGCAGTGGAGAAGCAGCTCCGTGTCTGCAGCCTCTGCCAAAGCACCAGGGCTCCAAGGGACACTTCATTCCTTTAGAAGGCAAAGAATTCAACACAAAAATCAACCTGTGTGCCTGTGCAGGGAAGTGAGAGCAAAACCCCCTTTTGGTGCTGTCACAGAACACAAAATCCTGGACTGTCCTGAGCTGGAAGGGACCCACAGGGTCACTGAGCCCAGCTCCAGGAGTGGCAGGAGCTGACCCCAAATGATTTTCCTCACAGAGCTCAAAAGTAAAATTTCAAGGGATACTTTTCTCCTCTTTGTGTCTTTTTTTTCTTCTTTCATCAGAAGTGCATCTCCGACTTTCAGCCTCATCCTGGCTCCTAAGTTATTTTAATAATGGGATGCAGCCCACAGACCTCTGAATTTCTCTGGGATTTTGGATAAAAAATAACCCCCGGGGAAACTCAAGCAACTGGTCATTTTTTAAAGTTTGTTTTCTGAGTGTGGGAGCATCCCTGGAGGTGCTGGGTGTGCTTTGAAGAGTTTGGTGATGCAGAGGGTCGAGTCCCTCCTGCTGTGTCCAGGCTGCAGCACATTTTTCAGGAGTTTTGTTGCTAAATCCCACCAATATCCTGATCCACAGCAGCCTGAGCGCTGCAAAGACGACATTTACAAGCAGCTGGTGCTCCCTGAGTGGGAACAATGAGTTTTTGTGGTGTTTCCCAGTGATTCCCAGATGATCAATGTGGGATATTGCTCCTGCTCCATCAGCAGAGCCACCACAACACATCCAACAAATCAGGATCAGCCTCTTTCCTGCCAGGCATGTCCTGGGTGTGTTCCCATTCTCAGAGACTGGCGGAATTCATCTCCCAGGGCCTCATTACACTGAATATTCCAGCCCGGAGCCACCTGTCCTTTGGCATCCCCTGCAGAAATGGAATCAGAATCATTTCCCATCCCCCTAAATGGTCATTAAACCCCCCGTGTTGCCCTGGTTTTTGCTAAAGCCTTCTGGTTTTAACCTTGGAGTCAGAAATTCTTTCTCACAGTTTCATGTAAATAATAGCCAATGTTTACTGAACGGTATTTTCTGTTTTTCATTCCTTTTGTGATAAGAGAACTTTGATGAGCACCTTTCTTCTCCAGTGGGATTGAGAAGGAAGTGACATGTCCTCCAATCCCTTGTGGAGTTGGGAATTGTATAAGAATGTGAGATATGTCAATAATAAAGTCTTTCCCCTCCTTTCTGCTGAACCTGGCAGGTGAGAGAGCATCTTTATTGTGTTTTCCCAGACACACCCCCCGTTTCCTGAAAACAGCCTCAGTAATTTGTTGGGGTCAGGTGCAACCTTCTGAAGGCAGTTTTGGCCCATGGAGGAATCAGGGACACGATATTTCATGGATGTTCACAGATTTCATTTGTTCCAGCCACCATGGCTGGGAGCCCGGACCAGGCTGAAGACCCCTGGGAAAATCCCCACAATTTCCTGGGCCCAGGAAACATGAAATAGCCAGTAGGGTACAGAACGTGGGAACATGAAACCCCAAATAACCATGCTTTTCACCCAAGGCCCATCCCCCCTCAGTAATTAATCCCTGGGATTGCCGACAAGGAACTGTGGGATCTCTTGGAATTTTAAACAGCAGCTTTCACTTCTGATGAGAGGCGAGAACACCGAAATTCCCACTCCGATGTTGCCCTGGTTTTTGCTAAAGCCTTCTGTTTTAACCTTGGAGTCAGATTCTTTCTCACAGATTCATGTAAATAATAGCCAATGTTTACTGAATGGTATTTTCTGTTTTTCATTCCTTTTGTGATAAGAGAACTTTGATGAGCATCTTTCTTCTCCAGTGGGATTGAGAAGGAAGTGACATGTCCTCCAATCCCTGGTGGAGTTGGGACGTGTATAAGAATGAAATAATGTAAATAAATCCATTCCATTTCCTCCTTTCTGCTGAACCTGGCAGGTGTAAGAACATCTTTATTGTGTCTCCCCAGACACATTCCACCACCACCACAACCCCTGGAAACACTGAAAAATCCATGACTTTTCCAGGCCACCTGACTCTAAAAACAACAGAGAGGGGTTTCCAACACCTGTGTTGCCTTTTGCAGAGGGAACGGGTTCGTTCCAAAGGAGTGGAAATGGAAACCCACAACTTGTGGGATAGTTTTAGCTGCAGGCACTCACACTGTGATCCTGCCTGGACATTCCAGTTGGGATGGAGCACTGGGAGCCACGGCAGAAACAGAGTTTCCTTCCCTTTGCTGTCAACAAAATAATTAGTTGGATGTACCAAATCTGTAAAAAGGAGTCAACAAGGAGTTTGTAATGCCAGAAGCAGGTGGAAAATAGGAAATAAGCTGTCAAAACTGAGCACGAATTACTCCTCCCCTGTGCAAATCACCCAAACCTGTGGGTAGAGCTTAATTTATCCCCAAATCCTCACAAATTAGAGAAGTTCTTACAACTGGGCAGGCACTGAAGGAGCTGCTGCTCCTTAGGGTGTGGAATCTCTGCTGGCAGAACCACCATGGCAGCCGGAACTCCCCCGAAACGAAATTAAGTAAAACAAAACCCAGGGAAGACAATTTTAAACAAATTTACCCCAAAAGAGACACTATTTCGGAAAGCAATCAGCTCTGGAGGGAGGGAAGTGGCAAATTCCTGTCCCTTGGAATCCTAGATCAAGGCTTGATTTCTTTCTAAAACACACCCGGGAGCTCCCAGGGACACTCAGGTTCCCTGGGAGCTGAGCGAGGCAGATGTCGGGGAGGGAAAGTTTTCCAGCTCCTGTTTCCCAGGATGCAGGAGCCAATTTCCCAACTCATTCCTCTGGCCTGCATAAAGGACTGCCCTTAAATAAGAAATTAAAACTCAGGTGAGAGGTTTCTTTCAGGGATTTGAGGAAGATGGCACTAAAATTCACCCCTTGAGCAAAGGACATGATTCAAAAAATGAAGAAAAACATTATTCAAAATCCATGGAAAAACCCTTAGCTTGGAAGGTAGGAAAAGTAGGGTGGAAATGCCAATTGGTCAGGCCCTGAACTCCTTTGACTCTGAAAAACATGTAGGTTAAGGGCCCTTTTAAATTATTTTTGGGATCTCAGTGGCTTTGGGATGTTGCAGAGAACAAACCTCAGGCTCCACAAGGAAATGGGGGTGAAAAAACCCTGTCAAGCTCTCACCAGTTACTGCAGTGGGAGGAATTACACTAATAGGGATTTTTTATAAATAATAAGCATTCTGTGTATTTAATATCTTGCTTGGTTTCCAGGAGCCATTTATTCCAACAGGATCCAGAGCAATCCTCATTAGCTGCGCTGAGGGAGGGCTCAGAGAAGGTCAAATCATGGGCCATGACAATGCAATTATGTTCCCTGCTAGAAAGGTCACTTTTCCTCATCAGACTAATTATCCTGGCAGGATTACATTTATTTCCACAGATTTTAAGGCAAAAACTTGGGCAGTGCCTTGGCCTGTCTGATTCCAGCAGTGCCTTTGGCTTCTGTTCCCAACAAACCCTTCTTGGGGCAGAGAACAACAAAAATGGTCTCCCAGGAAAAAAAAAAAAACCAACAAACAACAGCCAGGGAGAATTGTAATTAAAAGTTAAGGAAAAAGTTGTTTTACAGTTTTAAGGACTGATTCTCCCAGGTTTTGTTTTCACTGTTGTGTGAGGAGACTTTGTGGGGAAAAGGCAACATCAGGAGGGTGTGGAGCTGCTGGAGCCAGTGCAGAGGTCACGGAGCTGCTCCAGGAGCTGCAGAACCTCTGGAGCCAGGCTGGGAGAGCTGGGGGTGCTCACCTGGAGAGGAGAAGGCTCCAGGGAGAGCTCAGAGCCCCTTCCACAGCCTAAAGGGGCTCCAGGAGAGCTGGAGAGGGACTGGGGACAAGGGCTGGAGGGACAGGACACAGGGAATGGCTTCCCAGTGCCAGAGGGCAGGGCTGGATGGGATTTTGGGAAGGAATGAGGGTGGGGAGGGGCTGGGATGGAATTCCCAGAGCAGCTGTGGCTGCCCCTGGATCCCTGGCAGTGCCCAAGGCCAGGCTGGAGCACCCTGGGACAGTGGGAGGTGTCCCTGCCATGGCAGGGGTGGCACTGGGTGGGATTTAAGGTCCCTTCCCACCCAAACCATTCCAGGATTCTGTGCCTTTCAAACCAGCCCAGTGTCATGGGTGCCTTTGTAAATCTGGATTCTTTAACTTTCTGTAAGTAGGGGAGGCTACGAAGAAGAAAAATAAAGATTTAACGAAGAGAAAAAGAACTTTTATCAAGGAGTGATGGATTTATCCCAGGCTGCTGAAGAGAAGAGGCTGCCTGGGACACATTCTCAGGGAAGCAAACACACCAAGCACTCTTTCTTCATTCCTACACCTGCTTTTCTCTCTCCTTCCCTCCTCTTCTCCACATCCCAAACAATCAGAAATTGCTTGTGGCCATCCTGGAATAAGTTTTGCTCCTTCATGGTGCTGCTCCAGAGAGAGCTGTGCTGTGCACACTCCACGGCGTCCCCAAAACAATGCCCACAAGTCCTCAGAAGAGTCTCAGTTCTCTGTGCTTCTCTCCCTGCCCTTTCTCAGCAGCAGGATAAGCATAAAAAAACCTAAAAAAATCCAAAGTCTCTGATTCCTCGCCACAGCCAGGGCTGTATTCATGACTCTGCAGTGGTCCATGGCCCAATTTCGAGGTTTAAGAAGTGCAAAGGGTCACAGTGGAAGAGAAAGAGGCAAACTCAGATTCCTCTCCCCAGCTCCAGGCCCTTTAACTCTTCCCAGCTCAAGGACTTTGCTCTGCTCGTGGGTGAATTAATTAAGCAGATGGCAAGTGTGAAGGAAGAGGGAGAAAAGCAGCTCCTCTCCCAAATATTCTTCCCTGTCACAGTGCTTAAACACATTTATGGCACCTGTGACCCACAGCAAGTTTGCTTGAATCACCCTGAAATCCCCCCAAAGTCCAGACCCTGCTTTGAGCCCTCCAAAAACAGAGGCTCAGTCTTTGCTGCTGCTCCCTGTTTGCATTTTAGGGTCACAGAAACATTTTCATTTTAGGGTCACTCTGAACCATTTTCATCTTAGGGTCACCGAACCATTTTCATTTTAGGGTCCTTCTGAACCATTTTCATTTTAGGTCACTCTGAACCATTTTCATTTTAGGGTCCTTCTGAATCATTTTCATTTTAGGTCACTCTGAACCATTTTCATTTTAGGGTCCTTCTGAACCATTTTCATTTTAGGTCACTCTGAACCATTTTCATTCTGCTTTTGCACCCCGAAATCCCCGACGGGCCCAGCCCAGCCCCTCTCTGCTCTGCTGGAAGGGGTGACTGCTTCCCACAGCCAGAGTGACAAAGCCCTGGTTTTGTGGGAAGGACACGAGTTTATTCCATGATTTCAGAGAACATTTAGGTTGGAAAAGAATATTTAGGTTGGCAAAGAGCTCCAAGGCCATCGAGCCCAGCCATTAACCCAGCTGGGTCACGGCAGGCAAGGCACTGTACGTAACCTGGCTATTATTACATTAATATCACTTTGTCAAGGGGTTCAAGGCCACAGATTAAATGAAAATGTTATTGAGGAGCCTGCACCCACCTCTTGGAAGCAATAAACATTTTCTCTCTGAATAGGAAGTCGATTTACCCTTGAAAAGCTCTGACAACTCACTTCTAAAGCACAGCCAGGTCTGTTCACTGGGAAAGGCCCCCAGAAATTTGGTTTTATAAAGTACGAGCAGCCCCCACATATAGAGAGAGCACAAAACCACTCCCCTTCCTCCCAAAGCTCCCTCTGTGCCAGGAGTCCGGTGTTGCCCTGGTTTTTGCTAAAGCCTTCTGTTTTAACCTTGGAGTCAGAATTTTTTTTCACACAGCTTCATGTAAATAATAGCCAATGTTTACTTAACGGTATTTTCTGTTTTTCATTCCTTTTGTGATAAGAGAACTTTGATGAGCATCCTTTTTCTCCAGTGGGATTGAGAAGGAAGTGACATGTCCTCCAATCCCTTGTGCAGTTGGGAATTGTATAAGATGTGATATATGTAAATAAAGTTGCCTTTTCCCTCCTTTCTGCTGAACCTGGCAGGTGTGAGAGCGTCTTTATTGTGTTTTCCCAGACACAGTCCAGCATCAATCACACAGAGAAGCCCTGGTGGGGCAGCCCTNAGGAGAAATCGCCTTTGCGGGGCGTCACTCCTGCTGTGGATCTCGGTGGAGCAGCTCATGCTGTGCCTGCTCCAGACACTGAGAGAGAAGAAACAATAAACAACCTGAACACGAGTCTGCAGGAGTCTCCAGTCTTTCTTGGCTTGCGCATGGGACTTTTTAAGATCAAGAAACAGCCATAAAACACTCTAGGGACTGTGTGGGGGTAGAACACCCGTCACACCCTGGGGTCGATGGTTCCACACTCCTGGGAAGGGGGATGTGCTGTTCACAGCCCCCCTGGCACCACACCACGAGGCTGAGAGGAAAAAAAGGTGAGTGCAGGGCTCCCATAAATCATCAGAACTGAACTCCTGGCCTGCTTTATCCCATCCATCACAGGCACACCGTGCTGAAAGCAGAACCCACGCTCATTTCCCATGGAAAAAAATGTGAGGGAAGTGAACTCCCTCTCATCCCAGGGTCACACGGTCATGGTCCCAGAAATATGTCAGGTTTCAGATTGTTTTTAAAGTAATCTCTAGAGCAAGTTCCCATCCTGATTTATGGGGGGGAGAAAATGCTGGGCAGGTGCAGCCCTCAGAGCCAAGGGGAGGAGGAGGAGGTGGTGATGGTTCTCCTGATTTTTCAGCCCTGGACTGGGAATGGGAAACTGGGTCAGGACAAGAGGAGCAGCTCATTGAGGAGGGAGAGACAATTAGGAACAGAGCAGCTCTTGTGCATTTTGAGCAAAGCATCATTAAAAAAAGTGAATTCCCTGCCAGGCATCAAAATGGGCAAATTAAAACAAGGAATAAATTTGAACTCATCCCAAGCAAAGGGGAACAACCTGGAAATGTGGCCATGGGTGGCACAGGGGAAAAGTTTGGAGGAGTGATTTTACAAAATCCTTTGGAAATTTGTTCTCCAAACCTTTTAAAACTTTAGAGCTGAAGACTCTTGGAGACCTGATCCCTTCTGGAATCGCACTGTCCATCCTCCCTGAGGGACGGAAGATGGGAATTCCAAAAAAGCCAGAACCCTTTCCTAGAAGCAAATCAGGCCCTGTGAAATGCATCCAGTGGGAGCAGAGAACCTCTGAACAAAACCAGCACATCAGGGGAACACAGCCAGGTTTGATTTTTAAATGAGTTCTAAAAATCAAATCAACTTAAAAGGAAAAAAAGAAAATTGGTATCAGGTGCTGCTTCCACACAGAAGCCACACAAATACCCAGAGGTTCCTCTCATTCCAGCAGTGTTTTCCTTGAATTTCTGGAACTATCATTGCACTGATGAACCACTTACTCATCCCAGAGCAAACCCTCCCCATACACAGAGGTATTTTTAGGAGGGAAGAAAATATATCCAAGTTCTCATTCCCTATTTCCATTTCCGAGGCTCCATCAATTTACATTTAACACCAGCTATAAAAGACACCCAAGTAATACAAGGGCTGTTTAGTCATCAGTTTAATCTGGATTCCTTCTTCTATTTTCTTTTTTTAAATTATTTTTAAAATACCAAATTTCTGCTTTAACTAGCAGCAAATGTCGGACACTTAGGGCCTGAAATGAGGAGACCTTCCTGCTCATTTCACTGGAGCAGCGTGGCCCTCAAGTATTAATTAAATCTTAAATTACTTTCTGGGGCAGAGGGGCTGCTCTGGTTTTTCTGGTCACAGGAGCATTACTGAAAACAGGGTCTGTGCCATGCCCAGAGACATTCCGGGAATTCATGTGACCTCCAGGAAAGTGGGAATTCAAAGTCAAACCTCAGTTTTCCCCCAAAAATGCTCTATCCACACTCCAAGTTTATAAATGTTGGCGAGATTGAAGCAGCAAGAGAGGAACCAGTGAGGACGAGGAGCTCAAAGCCCACCCAGAGTCTGGTTTGTTCAATTATTTGAATTCAGGGAAAAGAGGACCGGACAGGGAAGGCAAAGGATGAGGGTGATAACGGATAATGAGGCTGGATTTCATTTACACCAAGATCTCCCTGCACACTCAGCCTTAAAATAAGCTTAAAAGAGGCAGAAATAGGCTTAAAATAGGCAAAAAAAGAGGGTGTTTTCAGCACACGGTGTTCCCTCAAAACAGCTCGTGTAAGACCTGGGATAGTGAAAGGTGTCCTTGCCCATGGCAGGGATGGGAACTGGGTGTTTTTCAGTTTTCCCTGAATAAACAGAATTTCCTAATGCTGAGGGATAGGCCTGGTTTCTATAGCACAATCCTATTTCCCTGTAGGCTGGCGTTTACATGCTAATTAGCAAACAAATAATCAAAACAAAGCCATTTCAGGCAGGTTCAGATGAGATTGGGAAGGAATTATTCCCTGTGAGGGTGAGGAGGGTCTGGGATGGAATTCCCAGAGCAGCTGTGGCTGCCCCGCTGTCCTGGGTTGAAGTGTATTCTGTTCCCATCTCTGTGAGCAGTTGGAACCAGGTGGAGCAGTGTTTTCCCTGCCTTCTCCCTCTGTACCATCTCCTGTGAATGGGCCATCAATGCCTCACCCATGACTCAGAGATCACTCCCCCTTGGACTCCCTCCTGTTCATGGCCCAGCAGTGCCTTATCCCATCACTCACCATC
>VYXC01007269.1:0-21062 GCA_013397175.1 Platysteira castanea
GAGGTAAGGAGCTGCCTCCCCGAAAATGGCCATCTCGGAATCTGACGACATGGCTGTGGTTTACTGCGTGCAGCAAGGCACGATGCTGAAGTGGAGAGATGGTGCTGAGTGAAGGGAGAAATTTCTTTTTAGCAATTACCTTAGACTTTGTAGTGTTCTGCTCTGCTTATTAGTGTGGTCTTCCTTTCTGCTTTACCTGCTTTTTACCCTAGATGTCTTTTAATTTACTTTAATCTTAAAGAATTATTGAGGTTAAATTTTTTTCCCTTGTTCCAGTTTACATGTTCAGTTCATTAGATCTCATAGTGTTTTTGTAACCTATACAGAAAATTAGACTGATTGGCAGATTCAGTGCTAATCAAAGATGCAGCAGAAATACCAAGCAGAATCAGAAGAGATTGCAAGAGAAGTCATCTTATCAAAATTATGAAAACCCTCTAATATTGTTTCTTTCTTGCCCATTTTAGCCCATGAAATTTGTACCAACTATAGAGGTGGAGTATCATGAGGAAAAAGATGTGGAGTAAGCAGAAGCAGAAGTCTGAGTTGTCTGTGCAAACCTTTTTCCTCTGTAGAGAAATCAGAGTTTTGTCTTCTCCAATTGTTCTGCCTTTTCCAGTTCAAGCTCACCGTTTAATATGAACTTGTATTGAAAGAGGAAAACTTCTCATTAAAATATTTGGAGGGATTTGGCAAAATCTTAACTATACATGTGCAGTTCATTCACCTTTCCTTTCCTGAACTTCTGTTTACAGAGAATTTTCTTTTAAAGAGTCTGTGTGTAAGAGGTCAATTATTTCCCAGCAGGTACCAAACAAATGCATCCAACACAGTTATGAAAGAAAATTGGCTCTTTTAGACAGCGCAGCTCAGGTAGAATAGCATTGCTTTAGTGTGCGCAGATGTAAAAGGGTATGGGGAGTGGCCTTAGGAATGCATTAAAAAAAAGCAAACCTGGAACCTGTTCCTATGGAGTAAGTAAATCAGTCTTACCTCTTGTGTTACCAGTTGACTCTCAGCCTGGAAGCTGATCAATACTGAAAAAGAGAAGTGACAACTTCTTTCTTATCTTTGCACAGACTCCCAAGAATAAGTCACAGGGCAAAAACATGCTAGTGACTTAAACAGAGAAGGAACGTGCCTATTGAGACAGACAGTTCTTTGAGGACAGCAGTTCCACAGGCAGCAGGAATGCTGTGGGATTCTGCCAGCACCCAACTGTCCCTATTCTTACCTTTAATCCTTCCACAGAGACAGAACAGGCTTGTCCTACCAGCACTTTTATAGGTTCTGGTTTGCACATTCAATTCCCTCCTCCTCTTTCTTAGGTCAAAAAATTTTTGGCAAAGCATTGTTTGGCAAACTTGACGAGTGCACGATTACCATTCCTGCTTGTGGATATATTTAGAAATATTTGAGGTCTTCCTAGCTATGTGAATAAATCTCCTATAAATATTATGACTAGGAATCTAGGAAGGAGGAAGTGTTGTCCAGCAAATAGAGCACGACACTGGATCTTGGAATTGTTGGCTTCTCTTCTCCTGTTAATTTCTCTTTGACATATAAGATTTGTGTGTCTCAGGACTCAGCAGTAGTGAGAAGGATTACTATTACAAGAGCTTTGGAGGGAACCTATTCCAAAATGTTCTGGAAATAAAGAATAGGAACAATCTAGTATAGTCTAATTCCAAGACTGGATGACCATATCATGCTTGTGTTACTGCACCTATTTACAACTCCTTAGCTTTTTGCTGGGTACTTTCAAAAGATCAGATAAAACAGATTACCCCCCTTGATTCATACATTAAATTACATCTTTTACCTCTGAAGTATTGCTGATTGGTTGTGATTTGAAATTCAGTTTGAAAGGTATTATTTTGCCGTTCTCCACATTTGACTGTGCTGGTTTGCTCAGATTTACGTCCAGCAGAAATTTCAGTGAGGTCACACCAGCAGGAATTCCTAAGGATGCATTTTGCATCCTTCATCTTTTAGGTTTATTGGCACTTTTAACTTGCCAACCCTCTGCTGTTTTAGAAACCTTGGACAGTGGCTGTAGTTACCAAATGCAAGGATGGGATTTAGATCCCAAGCTGTCCTCCTCCAGCCTTCCCAAGCAAAAACACAAATGCCACTGAAGTATAGAGAACTCCTGGGAGGCTTTTCATTTCCTTTGCAAAAAATTAGGTAGTTCAAAGTTCTTCCATGAAGCTGGGATGAGGTGTGATTCTCTGCCATATTCTGAAGACTCACATTTTCCCTCCAACTTCAGGATGTTGAAGCACTGTAAGAAGGGTCAGAGTGGATGACCAGTCTTCTCAACTAACTGCTTTAAAGAACATTTGTATGCTTATAACACTGCATGTGTGACTGAAACATCTGAGATCAATTATTCTTTTAAGAGACTGCCAATGTCTTTCTGAAAAATAAATGTAGAGATCTTGTAATTTCTGTTTGAAAAATAATATTGTGTATTTGTAGAACGGTCATTGAAGAAAACATCATCCTCTGGCATACAAAACAGGGTAAAGGGAGAGAAAGAAAGGAGAGACTTTTCCCCTCCTCTTCTAATGCATTACATAATACCTTAGCAAAGAATAGACTTGACTGTTCTTTATGTGTCACATGAAATTAACTCCAAGATGAATCTGCAGTTTTTCGATAAACTTGTCTCGTACTGTTGACATAAAGACTTCTGAATTGTGTGGGAACTTAAAGCTTTCCTGCTAAAAGCCATATAGCCACAAGAAACCTCCTATCCAATATCCACTTTTAGAGTTACGACTGTGTTTAAGTGTCTAGTTGCAGCTGCAAAATGATTCTTTATAATTCAGTTTCCCTCCTTGGTTCTCTGCGCATGTCAGTTAAAGAAGATGCCATGGATACCACTACACTGGTTCAAAGATCACACTTGTAGTATATCATCCTCTCTGTCAGTTTGATATCTTGCATTTTGTTTCACCTCCTAGAGTAATGGGAATCATCTGGAAAGGCAGCAGATTCAAGAAGGAATGACAGATGACTTGTTTTTCTGTTTCTTCCCAACCTAGAAGCCTGACAATAAAGGAGCACTTTCTACAGTGCCTGGTTTTTAATTGCCGTGTTCAGGAAATGGCACCTGCAGTGAGTACAACATGAGGTCCAAAAGCCATTCCAGGGCTCTGAGTTCTCATAGATTGCCTTGCCTCTTCATGATCTGTGAATTTTCTGAGTATTTTTCCATCTTTGTGACATCTTACGATCCCATTAAACTTCAGACTTTTTACAGAATTTTTTAAACTGGGATAGGATAGTGTCAACTTATGCTTAAGCTACTTTCTGCTGTTTTCAAATTTTGGAAAGGACTGCATAAAAGTTTTTCACTTGTGGATGGAAAAAAGATTCATAAATACAGAGAAGTGAGTGTTCTGCTTGTCCTGTGATTGTAGAGGTAGGCTTCATGCTACTGGACAAGTTATTGACCTCAGTCTTCAACTCATCTTTCCCCTTCGCCAGCTTCTGCTTGATGCTTTGCAGTTTTTTGCTCATCAAATTCATCTGTCTACAGTACAAAAAAAACAGTAACTTCATAAGACCATAGAGGAGTTGGTGATATAGGATCGCTATGGGTCACTAGTCGTGTTTTCAAGTAAAGAAATCATTTCACATCCCTCAAATATTTGTTGCCATGGTCCACTCTCCACTTACTGAAAAACAATATGAAGCTTGAAGCTTCCAAGGTGCTCCTTGTGCTTTATCATGTAACACTACCAAGAGTTTTTCTTCCTCACTTTCTTGACAGCCTGTCAGGAAGTTACAGGCTGTAACCACTCCCCAGGCTCTTTGCCACAATAATATCCTTGTAGGCCATGTGTGCTGACCAATTTGGTAGCCCACCACTGCACTCTCAAGTTTCTACACATCAGTCTTGAATAAAAGGAAAATCATAACTTCCTTCAATCTGATGGTGACACTCTTCCTCATGTAGCCTAAAATGTGCTTTGTTTCCTTCATGATAAGAATGCACTGCTGGCTTGTGTTCACTTCTGTCTTTCCAACTTACCAAGAAGACACTCTTTGAATGAAGGAATCAACATTGTCCAAGGTGGTGATGCAAATGTTTGAACAATGTGTGGCAGAGTGTTAAACTGCTGCACTCGGTATTGACAGCTAACTGAACACCAAGACATTCATCACTATCCCTTGAACTCAGTCTTTAGGAAACCTAATAGTCCATCCATCCAACAAATTCTTCTAAAAAGGATTTCTGGAGGATACAATGTCAAAATCCTTACTGAACTTCACTCCTTTTTCCCCCTCATCCCTCTATCTATTTAATCACAGAAGCAATGTCTTCCAGCACAAATTTTTCTTCACGTCACTAGGTGTTCTGTAACTTCTGAGTGTTTCTTATTTTTTTTAAAAGCTACAGAGAGAAAAAAGAGAAATTAATTAAAATATAAATAAACTGGCTTCTCTATTTTTTCTCCTTATTGCAATAATTAGAGAAAATAACCCCAGGAGGCAGAGGAGAAAATAAAACAACAATTCAAAATTCATTGCATTTCAAAATGAAAAGAATATATAAATTATTAATAAACTCCTTTTAATCTAGTCAACACTTTGCATTGTTTCTAATGCTGTTTAATTTACTTGGATCTAGAGGAGTGAAATTCACTGACTGGAAAACTACATGGTTTATCATATTTTATGGTTAATTTTTGATTTATCATGTTCTGCTTTATAAAAATCTTATTTAAGTTTCCATCTTGCAGCAATAAAAACATTAAAAAGGCAAGCCATAACTGAAATTATAGCAATTATTAGGCAAGAAGTTCCTAACTTAAATTTTCTTGCAGTTGCAACTACAGATTATGGTGCTGTGTGAAGTAAGTAGGAATATGAACTTTGCACCAGGTTTTGCCTATCTCAGCACTCTGTTCCAGTGCTTGAATACCCTCACTGTTAAATTATTTTTTCTTATATATAAATGAGATTTCCAGTGTTTCAGTTTGTGCCTCTTGCCCCTTGTCACAGCATACCACAGAGAAAGGTCATTATGATGGGGTGTTGACCTTGGAGTCCCCTCCTTGACAGGAGATAGGGAGACAGTAGGATGGAAATGCACATGGTTCAAGATGAAGACAGGAAGGCTGCTTACCAGTAACTGTCATGTGCAAAACAGACTCCACTCGAGAAAAATTTATTTAACTTTACTAATTAAAATAAACACAGTTACTTTGTGCAACAAAAATTAAAACAACACCTTTTCCCCAAGACTTCTGAGACTCAACTTCCCTTCTTCATTCCTGACTCCTCTGCCTCCATCTCCAAGCAGTCCAGTTAGGTAGGGAGTGGAAGGTGGAAGTGATTCCATAACAGTTTCTCTCTCCTGCGTCTTCCTCTTCATACTTTTCCCTTACTCCACCATGGGCTCTCCATGGGCTGCAATTCCTCTAGGAAATTTCCACTTCCTCCAGTGTTCCGTCCTTGAGCTGCTTGTGGGTGTCTTCTCTACAGTGGTCCTCTCTACAGGCTGCAAGAAAGTCTCTGCCCCAGTACCTGGAGAATGTTCTCCTGCCCCTTCTTATTTGACAAGATGGAACACAGGATCAAAAGAACCAAAAGACTCTCTAAGGTGAAACTCAACAACAGACACTGCTCTTTTCCTATTCACTAAAATGGTAATTTCATCACAGAAAGTTTGATCAGGTATTGTTTCTTCTGCTGAGGACTCCCAATGATCTTCTTCAGTGTATATGAAGTAAGTTTCCATGAAGATTTTTCAGTCACTGAATAATAGTCTGGCAAGTAAATTCAGAAACTTGGGTAATATACAACAAAACCAGATAATGAGGGTACAGCAAAAGGTGGGAAATGTTTTGATGGGCATTTTACACTTCTGGAGAAATCTAAGGATCATGGAATTAGAAACTGGGATGATGGATGCTGTAGGCTGGATGGGGCCTTCTGCAGCTTCTGGAGACATAGCATCCTATGTACTGATGTATTTTGTTAGGGGCACTTGGGATATATCTTCCCTGTTATGAGTAAGAGTCCGATTTAACAATTATCCATTCATTTTATACTTCATTGTAGTTTATTATTTGTTACCTGAATGTTATATTACCCCTTATGCCTGTTAACCACCTTTATTAGTAGTTACTGCTAACTGTTGTTGTAAAAGAACCCCACTTGTTAATGACCCAAAAGCGGTAACTGTTCCTTATCAGCACATACCGATATTGGAATTTATGGCCCCTTTACGCTTCACCCCCGTTGCCTAGTTACCCCCCACTGAAGGGTGGCCTGAAGATACCAGAGAGAAGAAAAAAAAAAGCCTGATATGCAAACGAAAGCCTAAAAGCCTCTTGGGAGAACAAAGCCCCTAGAAACAACAAGTTAAAAGCAAGCCAATGAACTTTTAAGAAAAACCAACCCAATCATCAATTAGAAAGAGGACTACTACCTGGCCAGCCTTTGAGTTTTTATGGTCACCCTAATAGCAAAAAGGCTCCGCTGAGAGCCCCCTCTCTCCGAAGACGAGCTGAATCTGCCTTCTTGGCCACTCCCTTGTGAGGAGAGAAGGCCCGACTCTATCACTTTGAGTGACAGAGCCGAATTCCTCCTCCCCCACGTCGAAGCTGGGAGCAGCAGGGATGTGCGCAGCCTGCCGGGCACTCAACCCAAGCTGATCACTTTTAATAAAGGCTTTTAAAGGACCCACAGTCATGCCCATTTTTATTTCATTCCCCACACCTTTTTTTTGATCTCCTGGCTCAGTGGCTGCTTTCCGGAGCTGGATGTGCTGTTTCTGGATTTTTTTGTGTTCTTTCACACTGTCCTGCACTATAATATTAGGTTTAGGGGCATAATAGTTCTATAATAGTGTTGGTTTTATCACATTACAAAAATGATTTATGCCTATCAGCTGCAAAAATGTGTGAATTTGTTGATTTTCATAGTCCTCAGTTACAATTAATTTTCAGTGACATTTTCATCTAAGATCTGTGCCAGGGATTTGATTTGGGGTCATGGGTTGAAATATACCTCTTGTTAGAGACCATTTGTATTTGGAGCCTTGTGTAAGACAAATGTATTCAAGGAGCTGGTGATACCTACTCAGCTGGTCCTTGCACTGTGGACTTTAGAATTCAATATGTTATTAACGTAAGCTTTAACTTAAAATATCTATGAGAAAGATAAATTGTGTCTGTATCAAGGGGTAGAATGTCTCAATCCTGATCAGGAGACCACTGTATGTGGAGAAGTCAGTGGTCTGCATCACAGTTAACCTGAGTATGCCCAGAGCCACGCTGAGCTGTGCTGCCCATCCAGCACCACCTCAGGGCTGTGCTGTGCATCACAATTCTCTTAGCTGCAGGGCACACTCAGCCACATCATCCCTGCAGGCATCTCCCTCTCTGTAAAGGGTATGCATCACCTTTATAGTCTTGCCTGTATCTAAAAGCACAAACAGAAGCTCTGATGTGGACATCCTTTATTAATAGAAACGTGTTTTTAAAGATAATTGTAGCATGAATGACTTGAAACCAGGAAACCTCTCCACAAATTGGATCTGTGAGGTGCACCATGGGGAAATCCATCCTGGGCCCATCTGGAGCAGGATTTCCCAGCATCTGAAGATATTTACTCAGAATCTGATTATTCTGTACCACCTTACATCATTGCCGGGGGCGAAGGAACGGAGTCTCTTCTAAGGAGAAGGCGTCCCTTCCAGTAGAGTAAAGGTGGCCGAGGGAGCCATCCGGAATGGTCAGGGGTTGTTTTCTGTGTGAATCATAACTTTTCTTGTACCCTCTGTCATTAGCATCATTGTTGTTACTGTTCTTATCTCATTGCTACTGTTTTCTTATCTCATTGCTATTTCCAGTAAATTGTCCTTATCTCAGTCTCTGATCTTTGCTTTTGTGCCTCCAATTCCCCTCTCCAGTGTGCTGCAGGGGAGGAGGGTGGGGGGAACAGCACATGGTTTTAAAGGGAGTACTAAACTGGAGAATACCGTTCACTACACCATCTTATTCAACTGGCTGTTTTATTAAGCCAGTTTTTGTTGGACCTTTCTTATTGAGATCCACAAAAAAACCTGCATTGTCTATCTCCTCCTCCCTGCCTGCCCCCATCCTCCTGCAAATCTGCAACTTGTTCACACCTTATCACTTCAGGCCAGGATTTCATCTTGAGTTACTGTGAAAATCCTTCTTTGCGGGCTAATTTCAAAGAGCAGGTTCTTTCTCAAAGACAAAAATAACTATCTAACTAGGTGTGCTAGGACAATTGGACATTTTACTTAACTGCCTTCCCTACTTCTTGTGCAAGCAAGGTAGAATATTAGGAAGTAGGAGCAGGATGAAATGATTTAGATTTGCCAATCTGAGTGAAGTTTAAAAAGGGTCTGTGACCCTACTCAGCTGCTTTATGGTCTGTTGAAGATAAACTCAGATAAAATAAATGATGTGACCAGCATTTGTCATGGCATTCTTTGGAGTAAAGTACTCTGGAATTCTTGGCTTTCGTCAAGTTCTTATTTGTTCTTTCTTGGTCTTCCTTGCTGACATAAGTTTCCAGACGGATTTGCCTCCCATACAGATTCAGCAATGTCATTAGCTCTTCTGTAAGTCATGCCAGAGCCTGATTCCTTTCTGCTGTGAGAAGCAGCTAACTCTCACCAACCTCCCACAACAAATCCATAGGTGAGCACCTCCTAGGAAATTAAGACAGGGACCAGGTTTGATCCTTTTGAATATTCCACATGTGACAGGTTTCTAATGTTTAATATTAAATTTACTTATTTGAAGATGTTTGATGTTGTTATAAATGCATATTATAGTATTGGCTTTTTGCAAATAATAAAGTGACTGCTGTATAATGTTAAAGTAGCTTTGCTACAAAGATATAGGGTTTTTCTTTTTGTAACAATAACTAATGCCTTTATTTCTGTAGTAAAATAGCTGCTATAGTTCTGCTTGTGGTAACTGAACTGTCTGCTTGGTTGGATAACATCCAGTGAAGGTGAGATGAAGACTCCTGCTGCTGACCTGCAGCTATCAGCAAAAACCATCTGTGAACATCACGGACCAAGGCCCAAGCTGGAGGTGATAATAAAAACTGACCAAAACCACAGCCAAGAAATGTGCGGGCTCTAAAAAGGTGGACCCCCGGAGGGACCATGCTAAACACTTCCTAGAAAATGTAAACTAGTTTGGGGGAAAGGTTTAAATATGTATAATTGTTTATAAATATGCATTAACAGTAAAGGTATGTAAAGGGTGTCTCTGAAATAGCAGGTGTGCTCTTGGCTTGGAGCCAAGGGTACCCACCGCTGTAACTTTTGCTTTATTGTTCCTGTCCCTTATTGTCCTTTTATTAAACTTTTAAATTCTCACAGGAGAGTGAACCTCGTTTTTCACAATGTTGCATGTGATTTTGATTCAGCATGGTGATACAGCAGTGTGATGGAGTCACAATGCAAACATGACAGAGAGATTGCAATATTGAGTAGGATCACAAATCACATGTGATTCCTGTTACCCAGCTCCACACACTCAGCATCACTGAGTGGCCCCAAGCGGCAGGAATGAATGGTCTTCTTATGCTGCTGACAGGGTTGTCTTCCCACTCTATAATGGCCCTGAGGGCATGACACCAAAGGGTTATGAGCCTGGCTGGGCAGCTGCACTCATGGGCTGGTGAATGTAGCCAAGGTGGGGATGCTGTGAGATCCTCTGTTTCCTCTGGCCTTTCCTGAAACACTGTTCTGCTTCAGGCACTCTTCAGCATCACTCTCACGCAGCTTTTCTGGGAGACTTTGCCAGGCTTTAGGCTTGCACATGTGGGTATTTCCCCAAAGTTTTCTGGGTCTTTCATGAGGAAGCAACTTTGGAGTTAGAACAACTCCCAAGTCCAACCACATGTAATTGGATTTGAACCAGTCTCTGACAGTGGTAAATAGTGAGCAGTCTACTCAGCTGTGACCTCTCCTCCCAAGCTTTCTGAAAGAGGGGTTAGTTAGATGATGTATTATGAGCTATAACTCAGATTTTTCATTATTCCCTACTCACAGCAGTACATTTCCTGCAGGTGTATTGCAGACACATAAGGATCTTATGGGAATGCACTGCTTGGGAACCTACAGGAGCAGCAGACTTCCATCTTTGGGAGCATCCTATTAGAATAGGTGACGTAAGGCTCCCAAAGAGTGTAGATCCTTGATACAAGCCTAGGCTTTGTCTGTATTTATTAAACTAAAAATGAGCTATTCTTTGACTCAGAGACTAACAAGGTTAGTTTTGCTTTGTTTCAGACATTAAAGGACAAATGTATACTCTGTAAGTCCTGCCTTGTGGTGGAGACACTTGTGTAGGTGGCCCTACTCAGTGATAGTTTCTGCTGCCTGTGCAAACAGAGGGCTGTCCTGGCTCCAGAGCAGCACCGCCTGGGCTCCAGGCTCTCCACGGCCTCTTGGCAAGGAGGACATCCCTGCCTGTCTGCTGCCTGTTGGCTTGTTGTGACAGACATCTCGGCACCCAACAGCCCGCCCAGAGCATTGTCCTGGCAGTGGCTCAGCCTCGGTGGTGTCTGAGGCTGAAAAGCACAGGAACAATGAGACAGACAGGTGTGCTGAGGCTTTCCCTGAACACTACCCCACTCATCAGGTGCTCCTGGCTCAGGCACATCCCAATCCTGCTGTCTTTGTTGTATATGAGATCAGGAGTCTGTGCCTGGTTCTGCTCCCATGTATTTGTGTGGCAGATTTTTGAATGAATGGAAACTTTCAGTAGCCACTCACTGGTGGTGATGATCTGAGTAGGTAACAATGGCTGGTTTGAAGTATCCTGTCCCTCTGTGTTTGGCTACCAGCTAACTTCACCTGATGCCCCTACTTCTGGTACAGGGAAGTTCAGCCATCCATCCACTCCCTCTCATTGTCCTGTCTGGATTTTACAGACCTTATCTTACTTCTGCTGGCTGCCTCCTTTCCAACTTGAAGAGGCCAAGGCTGACAGAGCATTTTCAAGAGCTGACATTTCAGATGCCTGTGTCAGATGACACTGAATGCTGTTTTCAGTTGGAGGGATGGTACAGGGTGCTTGAAAATATCCCTCATTCTGATTCATGTTTGTGTTGACGAGTTGAAAAAGTTGTCTGTCTCTGCAGTGTACAGAAAGTCAGTGAGGTTCTCAAAATGAACTCGCCTGTGCCAGGGAAACCCACTGGAGCCTGATTTGGTATGAAAATCTCTCGGCTTAGCAATTCCAATACAAACACATCTCTGATGACCCCAGCTGATGGGCCTATTTTTAAGACTATTGATATCAGTGCTCTCAGGGGTCAGGTTTCAGAAGAAAGAATCTAATTTTTCGCTGACATTGTAGAATTTGAGGGGGAGGTTAGAGGCTCTGAAGCATTTGACTCCACCAGCTGCAAAGGGAATATGATCTGGGCCAAATATAAAAACTCAGGGATTTATACATTTGTTTTAGACGTTAGAATTTCATTTAAAGTGATAGTTCTCCTCACAACCATACCAGCATATGCCTGTCCCACACCATTTATGGTATTCTAATCTTTCTGATCTGTATTTGCCTTGCTGTTGCTGTGCAGTATGAAGCCCTCCAGGGAGTGAATCTCTGTGTGACTGTGTAAGTGGACTAGTTTTCCCTCAGAGAACTATGGACACTGTTGGCTGTGGCCATATTCCTTCCCTTTTTTTCTGTTTCATCTTCCCAGTTCCCAGTTCTTCTTATCTGAAATACTTTCAAATAAGTATTTTAAACAGCATTCATAGCTCTCTCTGATAAGAAAAGAGGTTCCTGTGTGTCACAGAATAAATGTTTTCCTCTTCTTAGGTGATAAAATTGCTCCAGGGAGAGTGATTTCTCCACTTCTGCTTTTGCATTCGGAGGTGAAATTATTTCCTCCTTTGGCAGTAGAAGTGTGGCTGCAGAACTGCAGAAAAAGGGTCCTTGTATCCTGTTGGACTAACTCCTACCTGTGTAATACAACAGAAAGGAGGTATCCTATGTGGTTTCACATTCCACAGGGAACCAGGATCATCACGTGTTTGGCTCATTAGAAGTGTTTGCAGCATCGTCTTTGTTCTCTGAGTCTTCAATATCAGGAGTCTCCAGAGGCACTAACTCAGAAAAAAAATGGAGGAAACTTGCAAACTGCATATCTGAATGTCATAGAAGATTTCACTTAGCAATCTATTTCATGCTCAAATGAGTTCTATCCTCCTTCTGTTCAGCCAGGAATGGTACACTAGTGCCAGAGAAAACAGCATGTGCTCCCTGATCACAGAAGTATTGCAGAAAAGGGAGTCATGTTATTGGGAACTTGACAATGTCCCACAGAGACTGGACAACACTGGGCTGTGGTTGTCAGTGACTTGCATTAGGTCCAGGGAAGGTGCTGGGCTTCACATAGTCGACTCTTGCCAAAGCAGCAGTTCCCTCATGTCCTCACCTGAGATGTCCATGCAGCAATCCTGCCAGTGACAAAGGGCAGCTAACATGCCCAGGAAACAATACACTTATGCAGTGGCTGCTTGGATTGTTTGGGAACAGGTTGTGGCATGGCATCTATTAAGCTGCATAACAAGGAAGTTTGGTGTCCACATAATGCAAAGCATTCAGGATGCTTCCAGCCCAGGCAGTGTGTTAGCAGGGAGGTATGCACAGAGCAAGGAGTTCAGAGCAAGGACACGGCACAGGCAGGGTGCTAATACTAGCACAGCTTTGTCCTCTCAGAAAGGAAAAGGGAAATTAATGGCTTGGCCATTAAGACTGAAAAAAGAAGATGCTGGAAATGTGTTTCTTGAATTGTGATGGTCAAATTGCAGGTGATGAGAGAACCATTTTTAGGCTATATAACTCTCCAGGAGAGTGTGTGTTTGTGTGAGAGTTTGTGTCTCTGGGGAAATGAACAGGGGTTCTTACACAGACCTGCATTTTCTATTGCCTTGAACTAAGTGCTCTGCCATCTCTTCTGCCAGGAAATGTCCCAAATAGACAAGCCTGAATTGCCTGTGGCAAAAGGCTTTTACTGATAGTTCTCTGAGGGCATATTGGGCTGGACACTTTGATCACAAACCCACCATTCTGGTGGTTTCTCTCCCTTTTATTTTGATCTATTTGCTTTCCATCAAGCTTCCTCTCTGTCAGCACTGAGCAAATAACAAGTGTGGCTAATACAGAAAAGAGATAGGGAGGTTGGTGCCTTCCCAGCCAGGTCAGCCAGAGGAACTTGCTAAATATGTTTGTCATCACTTGTTGTCTCAGACACTGCCAGAGTATTTTGAGCAGCAAAGGCTAGCCCTGCTAGCTGAAGGGCATCCGCTGTTGGGTGGGAAGCACTCCTTTCCTTATCTCCCAGTGCTCAGTGCCTGACTGTTTTCCACCTTAACACCAATTTCCAAGCAGGATTTGTTCCTGAGGTTTTCTTGTTGAATAACAAGGCTGAGTCTGGCACTGTGACAGAGACAAGACTGCCACAGATCCAAGTGCAGGTCCAACCAAGTAGTGAGGCTGAGCAAGAATTCCCAGAAGGCAGCACATGGAGAACACATATGTACATATACACACGGCTGGCTACATATCAGCACAGGTGAACACAGCACAGGTGAGCACTCGCACAGATGCCAGGGGCACAAGAGACCTCACCTCACTCCCTTCAGGCAGTTCAGGATGAGGTCCCAGGAGAGTCAGTGCAGATGTTCATAGCTGCAAAGAGAACCTTCTGGTACCTGGGCATAGATACTTCATGTGCCCAAGACCTGCCCCTGGATCCCAGTCTCCTGAGGCCACATGGCGTGTTCCTCATGACTTGTACAAAGGCAGCTCTGAGAGGTGTTACATATCTGAAGGAATCAGAGGACTTTCCCACTTCTTCAGACAATCTGTGTTTGATTACCAACCGCCATTGCACAAAGCAAGGTTTGCCTGCATTGTTTATGGATATAATTTATATAATTTTTAGGGTGTGGTTCAATGTTTTTTTTTAAATGTTCTGTTAACAACAACTGCTTTGTTTGTTTGTTTGTTTGTTTGGTGCAAAATACTGGCTTCCCAAGCTCCTGAATTATGTATTGTTGAAACATGCAGAAGCCTGCAGCCTGTGGTTTTTCCAGAAGTGTTTGTATGTCTGGGCTCCAGCAGCTCCAGTTCTCTGATGACAGTAACTCTTTCGCAGTTGTCACCAGATCTGCTGTTGTTCTGGGCTTGCTTTTCTAGAGCAGAAGACAAGCGTGCTGCTGCTAAACTGTACTGCATGATGGATATGTTACTGTCACTCATATGGATAAAACTCTTCCACATTGTTCAGCAAGGGCTAAATGGCTGGCTAATGAAAAGGAGAGAATGAACTGGGGTTACGTATTCCTTCCCTTGTGTTGGGCTTGACTTCAGTGTATAGATTCCTGATAGAGGACCCCTTCCTGCCATTTGGAGAAAGGGTTCGTTCTTGATGTGTATTGACATCTGACTTGTGCCTGATCCCAAAAATACTATGACGTTGCTCATTTCCTCAGTTCGGAAAAGTAATTGGTCCACTTCGACCCTGCTCCATTCCCACATCTGTGAGTTAGAAATCACAGCCGTGTCTATATGGGTATCGCAATGGATTTTCTCTCCCAAATCTTTTGTGATAATGTTGTCTGCTTGCAGAAATTGCATAGCAAAGTTGTGTTGTGGCTGCACTGTGCCCAGTCTTGGTGTCAGAAAGGCACTGCATGCCTATGCTGCTATTCAGTCCAGAGACTGTACTACTACCATTAATTTCTGTTACATTTCATTTCACAGAGAGTCTCATTCACTATTCTTCTTTTACTTGTATGTTTTCTTTTTGAAATTCTTTCTTAACTTAATTTTTATTTCTTACTGTACTCCATGGTTTGGGTCTCTGTCTTTTTGTTTTTCAATTTCTTTCTCTCTGGGCTACTTATACCTACATCTTTTCTGAGGTTGTTCTGCTGGGAACCCATTCCTGCCAATCATTCCCATGGGCTAATCAGGACAGAATCCCTGATAATGTTGGTACTGATGCCTTTTCCTGGGCTTAGAATCAAAAGCCAGACACGGTTAGAGGGGAAAAAGGGAATTTACCTCAGTGTTTATTAAGGATCCTTAGATCCAGGCAGGAGTATCCCGCAGGAATGCCCTGCCCAGACCGATGCACGGAAAAGCCCCCCACGCGACGATTTGCTTATACAATTATAGACATTGCATATTAGCATATCTATCACAGATTCCCCAATGGGAGGCTCAAGAGAAGCCCCCCATTCAGGATTGTCCCCCCTGCATGGGTCTATCTTAGTTTACAGAATGTGTTCTGGAGAGGACCTTGGATTTGGGGCGCTCTGACGCCCTCGCTACGACGAGGCCAAGATGTTTAGTCTCTTGGCTTAACAGAACTTTGGGTTTAAGCTAGTTATTAAACTTAGGGAATTACAAGTATGTGGGCTAAAAGCGTTTGGGATACATAAAAGCTGCATAAAAGTGTATATGAAGGGGAATATGAGAGAAATATATAAAAAGCAAAAATCATTATGGCATCAGTACCATTGATTTGAAGATATTTGAAGATAGTCCACACCCAACATTTTGATTATTTCTGGTAATGTCTGCAAGGGGGTTTGGTAACAATACTGGTTAAGCAAATTCTTATCTCAAACTTCTTCACTCCTGTTTAGAGAAAGACAGATATTTCTGATACTGTACCTGAACTGAATAAAGGAATAGAAAAAGTTAAAAGTAACTATGCCAAAAAGAGGGCATCTCATATTCTCTCATGTCTCTTCCAGTTTGAATTTTCTTCACAAATGAACTGTCCACATGGAATCCTATTGTCCTAGGAAAGATCTTAGGCCTGGGATGAAAGTAACAGTGTTGTGAACAAATCTTTCACATCTAAATAGAGAAATGAGCTACCATCAATGGAAAATTCTGTTTTCCTTGATAACATTTTAGATCTCTTTTTAGATATAATTGAGCACAGCTCTGCACTGGAGTGGTTCTGGCCTCACCAGAGAGCTGGCAGTCAGCTTATGTTGCTGCTACTGAATTTCTCTTCTCCAGCCTGAGCACTGAAGCACCCAGTGACACCTTTTTCTATGTGACACCTTTTTCCTCACAATTTGGTTTCATTCTACAAAAGCTGTGTTAGTACTTGCAGCATGTTTTCTTCCTCATTTAGCAGTGTTTATTGATACATAAATCACAAGTGCTGCGATATATTCTCAGATTCACTCCTAAGTCCCTCTTAAAGCCTGGTATTTTATTTGCAATTTCCATTTCCCTGGTGTTGATTTGAGCATGGTTTATATGCAACAGAAAGTAATTCAGTTTCTTCAGATTTTAATTCATTTAGCAGTACTGGATGAATACCCTCTATTCTTGGTGCATTGCTCGTCTTCTATTTATTCCAAAACCTATTGTAAAAAAAAAGAAGTAGGAATATTCCTAATTGCTCTCTAGTGAAAAATCAGCTTTTCTGCACAGGTCTGTGCTCTTTTTATAGCCTAGTCGTCTGTTGGCTTTTTGGATGCTCTTGGAATCTTCACTGCAACCAAAAAACTCACAAGTAACTCCCATGGGATTTTTGGTAATCTAGAGCTAGCTCCTCAAACAGCTTTCATTTAAAAATCATTTTTCTCTTAATCACATTGATCAAAATTATTGTTGGTGCAGCACTGTTGCTATTACAGCATGTCTCTGAATGGTCAACAATAGAACCCATATGCCTTCAGACTGACATTGCTTATCTTATCACGGAAGCAATTTTACTTCCCTGCTATGAACAGTATTTTTTCTTCTTTATACTCAGCTGTACCAGATGTGAATCTTGTCAGATAAAAGACTAAACCATGATTCAGAAGTAATGAAAACCATCAAGATCTCCAGGGAAAAAGGAAGAAAAGGGGGTAAAATCTTATAAATCTATGGATTATTCAGTCCAACACTTTATTTGAAAAACATTCTCCATGGGATTTGCAGCTTGCCTGTGCTGTTGTCAGCCATGCTCTCAGTATGACAGGGCATGCTGGAAGCATCAGCATACTCTATGGACTCCTGATGAGCCCTCTGACAGGGAATGCTCAGCTCCTGCTGCAGCAGCATTTCTGCTGCCCTCGGTGTAAAATGAGAGCTGTCAGGAATCCTAGCACCAAAGAAACAGAATTGCTGAAACACTGATCATTCAGAGCAAGACTTCTCATCCCAGCACTTCCCAGTATTAAGATGCAGCTGGGCACTAGACTCTGGAGATGGTAGGACACACTTTCCTTAACCTAACATCCCTTTCTTCTGTTGACTAATGAAGTGCATGGATTTGGTGAAATGCATGCTTCCCTGCTGGAGGTGTCTAGTCCAAAGTGGTGTTGTAGTGCTATGTAGTTCAAAAATTCCATATGAGGTCAGTCTGGAAGGGTTAGTTGGTTTTTGAGTAAAACAGGTTGATGAACAGAACTACCAGAATCTTAAAAATATTCAGGGGGAGAGATACAGAATAGGGAAATTTTGGCCATGGCAAAGGTGAGCTAGTATTTCTGAGGCTGCAACTTACTTGTGAAGACTGCCCTGTCCCACGCACCAACACATGGAGGGGCTTTGAAGTTCCTTCTGTCTCCTAATTGTACTTTCTAGAGACAGCTTCAAGGTTAGTTTTTTCAATGCATTTATGGTATAGCATAATATGCCACATAAGTATGTACAGTGTGTCACACTTCTGTATTTCAGAAGAGAGAGGAGGAAGAGAGAAACTGCAACTCCAAAGGTATCTCAGCATCACTTGACTGTGAAGTGGAGCAGAAGGTAAAAATATAATATCTGGGCAGGTGCTGAGTGAATATCAAAGTTGCACAGTTACTTAGGCTCCTCCTGTCTTTCCAGGAAGCATCCATGGAAGAGATCTGGAGAGCGGGTCCTGGATGAGGACATGACGTTCAGGATGTCCTTTCCATCACTCACCAAAGCAGCTGAGGAGCTCCTGTTACAGAACAGGTGTGTGAGGTGAGAAGGCTGGGTGGTGTCTGGGTAGAACAGTCAAGAAGAAAGACAACAGATGGTAGAAGGAGTTGAAGGCGGAGAAGGATTTGGATCAAAAGGAAATCAGGGTTACTGAAATAGTGCAATTTTGAAAAAGTGACTGCTCCTCCTAGAAAATGTCTGAGAATGCGTTGATCAGTTGAAATCACTGACAGGTAACAGGTGTCATATAGGCACCTGTTCTTGATAACCTTGTTTTTGAATGCCATGATTTGAAGAAACATGTATATCATCCTTGTCTGAGATGTGGCTGTACTCTTCTGAAGAATTTCCACATGTTACTTATGATCTAAAAACCAGTTTTAACACCTCCTGCAACAGAGAAAAATTTAGGCAGTTACATACGGAACTATTGTGGGTTATGCTGTATTACATTTTTCATGCCCATTTCCCCCTCAGTTTCACAAGGGCTCGTTCACAATCTCAAATCACTCCTAGGAAAAACAGATTTTTCTCTGTGTTAATTCTTAGCATCTCCTTGTTTGATTTCAGTAGTCTGTATTGCAATGAGGAGGCAATAGTCCATTTCTCATTAAAGCCAGATTTTTGGCTACCCCAGGCAGATGTCTTTCAGGATGGGACAAACATTAAAAAGTGTTTAGGAATATCAAAAGAGGAGGAACTTATGAATATTTCCAAGAGCATTTAGGGATGGGAAAACTTCCTCCCTAGCTTAAATTCTAGTAGTCTGTGCACTGACCTGTGTCTTCTGCCATGAAGATCATCAGAAGTATGTCCAGAAGTATTACCAGCTTGCAAAGTAGTCGGATGTCATGCAAAGCCTGAAGCGTGAACCCATTCTCTCTTCTCTCCGAGTGTTCTACATTCTACTCATCCTTCCCAGTCCCCACAAGCACTTCTGCTTTCCCAAGCTGCCCCACTTCAGTGTTTTCAGCCTTTTCTTTTAACATCAGTTGCTCACAAGGCCTTGGGATGCGAGGAGGCACCAGACACAACCTGCCTGCCCCTCCTGCAGTGCCAGGACAAAGCAGAGACTCAGAGAACAGATCTGTTTCTCAAGGCACTCTCTTACTCTTATTAGCAAGGCACTCATTGTAGGGCATTGGGTGTGATATGGGTGGGTGGACATTGGGTTCACAAGAGCAGTGATCAAAAGCAGCAGAATTAAGTCCAGGGTCAGGTACCAACACCCAAATGATGTTAAATTGTTTGCTTCAAGCCTATTATCACGGCTACACTAAGTAGAAAACGCTGTGGCAACGAGACACAGCTGAATTAAGGGTACAAAAACATGCTGCAAGACCATCGCAGACACACACACCTACNTGTGGCAACGAGACACAGCTGAATTAAGGGTACAAAAACATGCTGCGAGACCATCGCAGACACACACACATTCGGGCCCCCGGCTCCTCGGAGCGCCCCGCCCCCCTCCTCCTCCCTCCTCGGACCTCAACGCTCCCGCACCGGGTTCTACGGCTCTCTGGAGCTCCCCACAGTGGTTAGGGCAACTCAACATTTGCTCTCTTCCTTTCTCTTTTTCTTCTTTCCTTCCACCTCTAATTTCTGTCTCTTTCTTCCCTCCACTTCATGAATTTTCTTGCTCCCCATCTCAGTATTTCTCTCTCAATCTGGCTTGCTTTCTCATCTTTCTCAGTCTCTTCCTCTCTTTTCTCTGTTGTTTTCTGCATTTCACTCTTTTTCTTCATTTCTTTCTCTCTGTATCTACCCAACCCACTTGCCCTCTGCTCTCCCTTTCCCTCTCCTGCTCTATCTGCCTCTCCCTCCTTTGCTTCTCTCTTCCCCTTCTCTCTTTCAGTCTCTGGCCCCCTTCTTCTCTGCCATTGGGGAAGAAAGCCCTTTCTGGTCAAGGCAATGTAGCTGAGGGCATAGACAATGAGTACTTGGAGAACTGGAAAGCTGAATTGTTGGCAAGAAGCCTCTGTGAGGAACCTGTGTCTTCAGGTCAGAAATGCTTTCTCCATGTCTTAGTGCCTCTTAAAGTGCTGCTGCTTGTGTGCCCAGGAGACGCAGCCTTCCATGCCCAAGCTGTTGAAGGTCAGAGAACTCCATAGTCCACATGGGGCAGCAGCTCTAGTAGAGCTCATCAGCTGCATCTATTTTAGAGATGTTCCTTTATGCCAGTTACGGCCCATGTTTTTCCCAAGACATTTGCATCAGCACATTTCAGATCACAAGCAGCCTGACTCCAGAAATAGTGTGTTGATGCAAAATGACTCCTGTCCTCCAGCTAAGGCAGCAAATCAAAAGTGAGCAGAAATTGGTTTTCCTTACTCATCCCTTTAATATTCTACGCTGACTCCAAAAAGTGTCCAGCCATGCTTTCCAGGATGGCCAGTGGCAAGGCCAGGTCAGCACAGTGCAATGGGTGTGATTTCTCTCCCTTTCCCACCTGTGCAGTTTCAATTCTGGCCCAAGGTGCTGTCTCTCAAGGAACCTGCAACGTTACCTTTCATCGGTTGAGCATGGATTTAGGAACAAATGCTCAGGCCACAATTTCTTACAGGTGAGAGAGGAGCCCCAACAGTTTCATGTGCTTCAAGTGCATCATGATTCTTCCACAGTCAGACCAGCTTGTTCATTTTGGAGGGTGATTGTAATATTGTATTATTTTATCTTTTTGAGTTTTTTTTAATGGCTGTTTCTTGATCTTAAAAAGTCCCAAGCCCGAGCCAAGAGATTGGACACTCCTGCGGATTCGTGTTCAAGTTGTTTATTGTTTCTTATCTCTCAGTGTCTGGAGCAGGGACAGCATGACCTGCTCCTCCAAAATTCACAGCAGGAATGACGACTGAGAAGGCCGTCTTTACCTTTTTATCTCTTTCAGGAAAACCAACCAAGTTCTACAACGTATAATTGTTTAATCAATTTTCCTAATTAATTTCTACCTTTTCTTAACGTGACAGTGCTACCTCCACCAATAACCATTACCATCATCACAGCAGAAGATGGAGGAGAGAGAGAGGAAGGGGAAGAGGCACCGCCCTTTGCCCTCCATATTAACTTTTTTCCCTCATACCTCCATAAATCTAAAAC